>JAQQAC010023519.1:4354839-4423553 GCA_029783875.1 Phataginus tricuspis
AAAAAAAGGAGCGGAGCCCTGCCACACGCTACACGTGGACAGACCCTGAACACATGGTGCTCGGTGTTCGCCGGACACACAAGGCCCATGCAGCATGTGACCCCATGTCTGACACGTCCACAACAGGCGAATCCACAGACAGACTGTAGGTTCGTGGTTATCAGGGGCTGGGGAGTGGGTGGGGGTGACTGCTTATGGGGATGGGGTTTCTTCTGGGGACATAGACTGTTCTGAAGTTAGAGGTAATGGTTGTACAATTCTGTGAATGTCCTGAAAGCCACTGAATTGTACACTTTAAATGGATGGATTGTGTGGTGTGCAAGTTGTATCTCAATAAAGCTAATAAAAACAAATGTATATATACATATGGCAGGAATCATAAGGGCCAAGATGGAGCCAGAGCTGGGGGCCTA
Source organism: Phataginus tricuspis (assembly GCA_029783875.1). NCBI lineage: Eukaryota > Metazoa > Chordata > Mammalia > Pholidota > Manidae > Phataginus > Phataginus tricuspis. The sequence goes on from JAQQAC010023519.1 coordinate 4,355,253, forward strand.
CCCACCCCATGGGGCATTGTAAGGTTCTGCTGGCCCTGCCCTGGGACTGTCCATGGTCAGAAGAACTTGCACACAAACCAGCCAGGAATCTCCTTCTCGCTCCATGACAGGTGTTCCTAGAAGCCCACCACAAAGCACCTGCCCTCACTCAGCTTTCAAGGCTCCACATCACTGCCCCCAACACACACCCCTTCTGCTCCCCCAGGATGTGTGCCCAGGCCTGGCCCCACCCCGCCTTTTGTCCATCCGGCCTGCCCTCACTGACCTTCCACAGGCCTGGCTGGGGACCCTCCTCCGATTCCCAGCCCACCCCTGACCGTGGGCTCTGATTCCCTGAATTCCTGCTTAAAACCCTTGGCCAGACAGGCGCCCTAGCTCCTCAAGACACCAAGACCTCCACTCAGTCAACCCATGTGGCATGGAGACCCTTTAGCAGAGTGACCAGGCCTCCTTCTAGCCTCCTGGCGCATCCAGAGACTGGGCCTTCTGTCCCTGTGGGCAGCTCTGATCACCACAGAGTTCTGAAGTCCACCCAGACACTGGGTCCTGCCCACCCCCTCACCCCCAGCTCCTCTCTCCAAGCTGCCTCCACAGCCCCTGTCCAGGCTGAGCCCTGAGCTGCGCCTCTCCTGCTCAGACACCATCCTGGCTCCCCATGGCTCCCCAGCTGGGCACCCCAGGCCAGCAGGACCCAGCCCCCAAAGCACAAAAGAGGGTTCCCTTCTCCCAGTGCTTTCCCCTCCGGGCCTTTGCATGGGCCAGTTTCTTCCCCAGGTGCACCCTTCTGCCTGCCTGATTAAACCCTTAAATATCTTTCACAGAAAAGCACCAGGATACCTTCCCCACACCTCAAAGACCCTCCACGGGCCTTCCCAGACCCTTCTCATTCCACACTGGGCTAGGATGGTCAGCAGAGAGCATTTGTTAAATGAACATATGCCAGGCTTCCTGGGTGGAGAAAGGATGGAAGGAAATAGTCCCAGGCTTGGAAAAGTGTGATGTGATTTTTTCAAAGAACATCAACCCACTTTCCAGCACCAAATTCTGACACCCTTGAGGATGGGTCTCACCATGGGGCTGGGGCAGAACCACTTGGGTGATACAGGGTCCAAGACCATGCACCTTACAGCACCCATCCTCCCTCCCCAGTGCAGCCGGGTAGGCCCACATCCCCATTCGCCAGATGTGAAAAGTGAGGCCCAGCATAGATGAGTAACATGCTCAGTGTCTCATGGGGACTCAGGACCCCCCCCCTCTCCATGCTCCACTCCCGTCAGCAGTCACAAAGGGGGTCCCGGGGGGGAAGATGCGGGGCATGTGCCCCAGGCACCCGCCACCGCCAGGCCACCTTCTATGTGGCCCAGTAGGTCAACCAGAGAGAAAACCTGATGTCAGACACCTACGAGGTCCCCAGATCTAGCTGGTGGGACACAGGAAGGTACAAAGATCCCCTCTCTCCCCTGACCTTAGCAGCTAAGAGAGTCACCCAGGAGTGAATCCCAGCTGTGTGGCCTCAGGTACGCCATGTCACATCTCTGAGCCTGTTTCCCCACCTCCCGGGGCTGCTGTAAGGATCCAGTGAGTTCAGGCAGACAAAACGCTCAGAACAGGGCCAGGTACAGAGCAAGTGGTCACTGAGTGGCTGTTAAGTGAACAGATCAGGCCTGTCTGCTCTGCTCAGACGACGCTCTTGCTACCACGTCCAGGATGGTCTTCCCTCCCAATCCACTCACTGGTCAAATCAAACCCCCTTGTTTGAGAAGGAAATGCTACATTTTTACCAATGAGAAAACCAGAAGTCATTGCCACAAACATCAGAGCAAAAACATTTGAAAAAATAAGATACAAAGAAAGTAAAAGCATGTCATTCAATTCAATTATCATTCGATACCGTTGCCTCCGAACTGGCTGTGCCTTTCCTTAAAAAGGGACAGGAGATTAGCAAGTGTGAAAGAGGGTTAAAACCCTAGCTGCACCTAGTTCAGACTTTCTCCTTGAAAACGTCCAGGCCTGAGGGGCAGGAAGGACTATGGGGAAGTCCTGACACAGCTCTGCTCTCCGACCAGCCCCAGGTCCCAACACTGCTCCCCCTGGGGCAGGGGTCTGGGCAGCTCAGAATGGCTGTTCCAAGCTAAAATACCCTCATTTTACTAGCCAGACTCTGAGGTTCCCAGAGGGGCAGCACCCCGCCCAGGGTCACACAGCAAATCCTCCCAGAGCCAGATTCACACCCACCCAGCATCAGAGGGCTGTGCCCCACCTCCGCCCTGCCCAGGAGTGTCCTGTCATTGTACCATCCCCCATCCTTGTCCCGACTCCTCGCCCCCAGGGAGTGAGTTAATGGGCAGTTTTTGCTAAATCCTCATAGTCCTAAATTCACAAAAATTCCTTTAATCCTTAAATGAACAAAATTGTGACAAATCCTCAAATTCATTTTTAAAAGAAACTTTCCAGCACCACCATAAGCCACAACCATCTTCCATGACTCTGATGGCAAAACGCACGGAAACGGAAGGAGGTGAGCAGCTCTGTTCTAGCATCTGTTGCCTTCATGCCTGGAGCCTGCTCTGGCCTCTTTGAAAAGGAGGGTGAACAAGGGTCTGCACCAGATGGGGCCTCTCCCCACCCATCGTCCACCCAAGCACCAGAACATAGACTTTCTCTCTTGGCCAGCAGGCTGGTGAACACTGAGTACTGCCTGGCATCTTCATCCAGAAAAGCCAGTGATCACTTAAGAGGGGTCCTTGGCACCATATGTGACCCGTGACCAAGAAGCCCCAGGGGAGGGGGCCGCAGTGAGCACCCAGGGGCCTTCTTTGTGCTGTGTGACCCTGGGACAGTGGCTGCCCCTCTCTGGGCCTCAGACTCACCACTGAGAATGAAAGAGGTGGCAGGAAAGGAAACAATGGGATCCAGCCAGAATACCCTCTCCCTCCTCTGCTCTGGGTGGGTGGGCGTTCTCCTTTATTTTCAACCCACTCTGCCCAGGCAGTCCCCTCCCATGCCACACCCTGTCCAGGGCCTGCCGTCAGGAGGCCCAGAGGCCCCCTTGGGCCCAGGGAGGAGAGCAGATAAACAAACGGGGAATGAAACACAGACACGTGCGGGATCTGGCTCCCCTGAGCCCCTGGCTGGGCTCCCAGGGCTGGGTGGGGGAGCGGGCTGGACCTTTGTTTGGGTTTTCAAAAGCAGAGGACATTGGGTGTCGCCTTCCGGGGAGGGTGTGGTGGATCACGGGTGAATCCCTGGAGGAAAGTTGTCAGCTTGGAAAACACACCCAGTGGGAAGGGCAGGGGCAGCCGGCACGGTGGGCTGGCTGGACCCCCATGTCCCAGCCTCTGGCAGGGGTGGGGACCCGGCCCAACTCGGGGCAGCCGCTGGCCCCAGCACATGGTGGGCCGGCTGCCGGGACCCTAGACACCCACTTCCCAGCCCCCAGCCCGGGTAAACAGATCTCCCAGCGCCCACCTGTGGGAGTGGGGGCGTGGGGATACTCTGACTCCAGGAAGAGAGGCCTTAGTGTCTGAGACAACCAGGTATGGGTGCTCACCCCGCACCTGTTTCCGCAAGAACCTTCCTCTGCTCCCCATTAGCCCCACACAGACCCACTCACCAACCCCATTTGCTCCCCGGCGAGAGGACTCCTGCCTCCACCATTTAGGGCCCCATCATAGGGACATTTTCCCTGGGAGGGCGTCAGAACCAAGCTCCCCTGTTGAAAGCATCTGGACCTCCCGCATCACACGCATTTCAGACCCAGACACCTGGAATGAAGCCCCCTCCCTCCGGCAGTACCCGGACACCATCTGGCGGCTGGACCCAGGCCTTAGGGGGGGGCCCAGGACAGCGCTCGCTCGAGGCACTTGGGGAGGGCAGCGCGGCGGAGGCAGTACTGGCCTGGCCGGTGCGCGTCCAGGGCGCAGCGAGCAGCGAGCTGAGGGTGTGGGTGGGGGCCAAGCAAGGGCCGGTCCAGTGCAACGGGGAGGGGCCGTTCCGTTACCCCCGGGCGCAGGCTCGGGGGCGCACAGGTGGCCGAGCCCAGGGGGCGCGGGCGGAGACACGGGCCGCCCCCTGCCGCTCCTCCGAGTCCTCATCAGCCGTGGGCCGCCGGGGTCGGGCAGGCGGGAGGCCGCAGGGCGGGGGCGGCCCAGCGCGAGTCCCCCCGCGGCCGAGCCGGGGTCCAGGAGCCCCTCGCCCCCTCCCTCTCCTCGCGGCGACGGCAACGCCCGCAGGGGGCATGGGGGCCTCCTCCCTCCCGCGGCCCGCGGGCCCCGCGCCGACTCACTCCATGTCACCGCCGAGGTCTGGGTGGGTCGGCGACGCTGGGCGGGGACGGCTGCGCCCTGCAGCTAAGGCCGGGCGGCCGGGGCTGCGCGGCGCGGGGGCGACGGCACCGGCTCGGGCATCGCCCCGCGCGCGGCTGTTTATTGTCCGGGCGGCGGCGGCACGGGGGGTGGGCTGGGCGCGCGCGTCGCCGCCGCCGCCGCCACCGCGCTTCTCGCTCGCGTCCCCGCCCGCCGCCGCCGCCTCCCCGCGTGCGCCTCCTGCCGGCCGCCGCCGCGGGTCCCCAGCAGCGCGCGCGACCGGCTGCCCGGGCCTTTCCGCGGGTCCGGAGGGTGCGCCCCAGAGTCGGGGTGTGCGGGGTCCCGCCCGCCGCAGCTCCTGGTCCAGAGGGAGAGCGCACGGCGACTGAAACGCGGGGACGGGGTCCGGGAGGCCCCTCGGAGTTGCTGCCCGCAAGGTCTGGAGGAGCCGGTCATGCGAAAATGTGGAGGGGAGCGTCCAGGCGCAGGGCCCAGGGCGCCCGTCTGAGGAACAGTAACAGCCCCGCGGCCGCCGCCGATGTTGCCAGGAGCTTGCTGGACACGCGGCTGGTCCCACGGGGTTGCATGCATGTAACCGCCTCACAGATCCCGCCGCACACTTGCAGACCCAGGCGGCCCGAGCGAGCAGGGAGCCCTCCGCCATTGTCCTGAGGGCCACTGCAGAGCTCAGAGCGGCAGAGGGCCCAAGTCTCGTTTTTGCGAGGGCCTCTTGAGCTGCCAGGTGTGGAGTGGATGCAGGGCGAGGAGGGGAGGTGTGAGGCCGAACTGGACCCCAGGTCTGGGCTGAGGCTGCACCAGAGTGAGGTGGTGGGATTCTGGATGGTTTTTGAAGGGGCAGCAGGCAGAACGGGGTGTCGGATGACAGGCATGGGGGGGGGGGGGGGGCCTCTCCAGCCTGAGGCCCTGGAAGGACACACTGACATCCACAGTGTTGGGGGTGACAATGGGTGACACTGGGTGGGTAGCCAGACACTCAGGTTGGAGTTCAGGGCAAAGCCCCACCTGGGGTCCAGGCTGGGGTTCCCCTTGACTCCCCATGGTCTACCTTGAGTCTTTCATGCTGCACATATCACTGTGCGGCCCCCACTTCCTGCCAACCCACCTCCTGGGTTCCTGTAAGAACACGAGTCACTGGCCCCTAGCTAACTCACTGGGGCCTGGGGGCTGCAGGAGAGGCGGATCCTTCCCACACCTTGGTTTTCTTGTAACATGGCTGTACTCAGCTGTGAGTGTAAGGGGAGAGCCACATGAAGCCCTGCATGCCCCCCACATTGGGGGTGGCACTGCCTTCTCCTTTACGACCCTCCACACCCCCATCTTTACCAGGAACGTGCATTCATTCAGCACTAAAATGTGAGACGAATCAGCAAGCACAGAACAAGCAAAAAGACCCTGAGAAAAATCGCTCCCTGGTTCGGTGCCGGCTCATGCTGTGTGACCCTGGGTCCGTTTCTGAACCTCTCTGGGCCTCACTTCCCCTCCTCCCAGGGTTGCTGGCAGGTTTCACAGAGAGAGTAAACACAAAGGGCTTGGAACAGGGCCCAGCACACACTAGCTCAGGGTTTGGCAAACCTTTTCAGTAAAAGGCCAGGGAGTAAATATTTTCGGCATTGCAAACCAGATGGTCTCTGTCTCAACGCCTCAGCTCTGCCATTGCAGTGCGAAAGCAGCCAGGGGCATTAGGAAACTGCATCCTTGTGGCTGTGTGCCAATAAAACTTTATTTACAAAACAGGCACTGGGTTGGATTTGACCCGCATGATTTGACCCCCTGCCACTATGCTAGGCGCTCAGCAAAAGCGAGCTGTGAGTGGTTCTGTGTCCATTCAGCTCAGAAAGATTTGTTGAGCACCTACTGTGTGCCTGGCACTGCTAGGAGGAGGAGGGGTGGTGATGGAGAGGGGCTGCTGGGAGCATTTCTGTCCATCCCCATAAATCATGCAATCATCCTTGTCCAGCCCAAACTTCCCAGGGCAGCACCTCCCGCAGCTCGAACACCAAAGTCCTCCAGGGGCTCCCAAGCCGTGCATAAGGACCCAAATGCCCACACCCCAGGCTTGCAGGAGGCCAGCCTGCAGGTGGCACCAGGCAGAGAGGGGGGTGGGCGTCCCAGTGGCAGCAGGTATAGCCTCAGCCAAGTCGTGGAGGTGAGGCAGGCAATGCATAACCAGCCAGGGCATCGGGCTTCAGCCTTCCGCGGCCTGGGGAGGCGTCCGCACCACCCACTGCCCCTCCTGTCTGCTCAAGGGGCTGCAGCCCTGCCCCTCCCTGGAGCTTTGGCTCCTACAGTTTCCATGTCTAGCTCAGCCCCTTTGCCTCCCACCTCCTTGGCAGCCTCTGCCCTGAGCCCGCCTTGCGGCTCTAGCCACCCCCGGATATCCTCTGGGGTCCACAGACTCCAGGGGCACCTCACTCTGGGCTCCGCATGGGCCCCAGACCTACTGCTCCCCTGTCCCTGAGTCACAGATCACCCACGTGCCCCCAGCTCAGGCTCTGTGTCCCCCAGCCTCCCAGGCCCCCCGCCTGCCCTCCTGTGGTCCCCCAGTGCCCTGCAGCTGGGCCCTCGAGGAGCCCCTCCTCACCCCAACCCCACACCCCGCGTGGGCCACCCAGACACACTGCTTCTGCACACACCGCTCCTCCTGCGGGAGCACCTGCCTGGCTGCCCCGTTGTGGGGTCTCCCCGCTCCCTCTTCTGGATCCCTGCCCCCTGCCTATCCTCGGGCTGCTATGCCCACAGCTCCTTTCCCATCCACTCTCCTGGCGGACAGTGCCATTTACTCACATGCTATTTCTGCCTCCACGGGGCAGGGATGTGTCCCTGCCGCACAGGGCCAGCATACACCAGGCGCCCAGTAGGCGCACATGGGATGAATGGTTTCACATCTCCCACTGTTTTCATTTTTTTATTATTGAAATATCATTGATATACAATCTTATATTGGTTTCAAGTATACAACACAGTGGTTTAACAGTTACCCACATTATTAAATTCTCACCCCCACTAGTGCAGTTATTGTCTACATAGAAGATGTTACAGAATCATTGGCTATATTCTCCATGCTGTACTACCATCCCCGTGACCACTGTACATTATGATTGAGGACTTTTGTGCCCCTTTATCCCCCTCCTGCTCCCCACCTCCCCACCCCTCCCCCATGGGAACCACCAGTCCCTTCCCAGTGTCTATGAGTCTGCTGCTGTTTTATTCCTTCTGTTTTGCTTTGTTGTTATAATCCACAAATAAGTGAAATCATATGGTATTTGTCTTTCTCTGCCTGGCTTATTTCACTGAGCATAATACCCTCTAGGTCCCTCCATGTTGTCACAAATGGCAGGATTTTTCTTTCTTTCTTATGGCTGAATAATATTCCATTGTTACATGAACCACATCTTTATCCATTCATCTACCGATGGACACTTAGGTCGCTTCCATATCTTGGCTACTGTACATAGTGCTGCGATCAACATAGGGGTGCGCATATCTTTTTGAATCAGGGATTTTGTTGTCTTTGGGTAAATTCCTAGGAGTGGTTACTGGGTCAAATTGTATTTCTATTTTTAGGTTTTGAGGAACTTCCGTACTGCTTTCCACAGTGGCCGTACCCGTTTCCATCCCCACCAGCAGTGCCGGAGGCTCCCTCTCTCCACTGACTTCACTGACTCTCTGCACGGAGGGGTGCTATTGTCCAGGGTGCAGATGAGCAAACAGCGAGGCCCCCAGGACACCCATCCCTTGCCAACATCTCCCCTGGACCCCCACAGATGCCCCAGGGTTACCTGTCCCTCAGAGGGGAGACGGGCACAGAGAACTGTGGACCCCAACAGTGGCCAAGCTGCGTCCCCAAGTACTCTTGCTGGAAAGGAATCCCAGAGGCAGTGGAGGTGGTGAGGCTTTGGCTCTCCACCCTCCTGGACCCATGGGTGGAATAGCCTGCCCTGGGGTGCCCACACCTCCCTAGCTGGCTCTCTGCCAGGCCCGGGTCTGGGTTGGGCCGCCTCTGTCTGGGCCCTACGTGAACAAGGCCTGCATTCCAGCCAGATTGCCGGCTTGGCTGTTAATTCTTAAGGCAGCCACCTCTCGTTTCAGGAAATAAGAAGAATTTCCTGGGAACGGGCATTACATGGGATTAAACAACGAAGTGTGGTTTTAAGGAGAGGGTCGAAGGCTGTGCCCGCTCTAAGCCCCTTCCCGTGCCTTAACTGCTGCTGCCAGCCCCATGCACAGATGGGGAAAAAGAGGCACACAGGGGCCAAGGTCACAGAGAGGGGCTCAGAAGGGTGGGCTCAGGGTCCCTGGCTCCCACACTGAGTCTGGGGGTTTCTGAGAGGATTTTGAGCTTTTCTCAAATTTTCAGGGTTTCCTGACCCCCCCCCAACACACACCTCTCCTTGATGCTTGAAACTCTCCTGCTGCTCTGGCTTGAGGAAGGGGCTATGTACCTACTGAACGCTGACTGCACACCCTGTTCCGGGCCGGGTGATGGACATGCTGTGTAACTCCCTCTGGGCTGGGCGGCGGGTGCAAACTGCATGCCGCCTCTGGGCTGGATCCAGTGGGACCTGGGTAGACATCTCTGGGACCCGCAGCTTCTGCACCAGCAACTCCCGCCCGGCAATCGCTTGACAAGCACCTATTGAGGGGTGAGCAAGACACTCGGCGCCTCTCACAAGCTGTGACCCCCAAGAACGTCCACGGCTTCTCTGTGCCTCAGTTTCTTCAACTGCCAGGTGGGGATGAAAGGAGCCCTAGTGAGGGAGGAAATGCATGTGTGTACGAGGGTCAGGGAGTCAATGTCGGTAATGAGGGGAATCGTTTTGATTTTCCTGCCATTGCAACTTACATCAGAATGGAGGGGGCTGAGCCAGCCTGGGACCTGGGCTCACCCCATTCTCGCTCCCACTTGGTCTCCTGCACCCCCAGGGCCAGCCCCTTGGGAACCGTTGGTGCTGTAATCCTGCATTTCACAAGCCCCCAAAAGAGGCCAGGAAGGGGCGAGCCGGATGCATGAGGGAGCATATCCCTGAGGGAAGGGACTCCAGAGCACCCCCTGCCCCACTTCATAACCCTGAACCACAGGCCCAGCCCACACCAGGCCCTGCGGGAATCAGCATGCTGGGAGCCATGACCCCTGCTGTCCTTCTGGCCTACGCCGCCGTCCTGGGAGCCCCAGTCTTTGCAGGTAAGGTGGATGGGGACCACTTGGGGGTCTGGTGGAGCTACCCAGCTCTGGCCAGTTCAGCCTCAGGTACCATCTTCACACCACCAGAATCCAAATGCACTCCCAGGGAGGCTATGTCCTCTGTAGCTGATAGTTGGTTCACTCATGTTACCATGAGTCAATCTCCTCAATATATAAAGAGCTCTAACAAATCAATAACAAACGCCAAGGGGGTTACTGTTATTATCATCCTTGTCATCACCATTATGGCTGTTGAGTCTTCCCTGACTGGGAAAGCCACCCAAATCCTCCATGGAAAGGCCCTTCAAGGACTACAGTCCAGGAGTCCTGGGCTCAAGACCCACTGCTGTGCAGTCCCAGATGAGCCAGGCTGCCCTCTTTAGGTCTCAGTTTGGGAAATGGAAACACTGGCCCCCACCTGGCCCACTCTTTGGGGCTTTGGGGATCTTGGTTCTTTGGGACCATGAGGGACAGTTATGTTTCTCAACTGCTTGCCAGATGGGAAGGAAATGGGCCTGGCTGTGGGTAGAATCGACCCCAGACAGAAGCAAAGGGAGCTGTCCTGAGGCTGCAACCCTGGCCCCATCACTGCCTCACTGTGTGACTCTGGACAAGGCACTTGACCTCTCTCTGCCCCAATCTCCCCATCAGTAACCAGGGGAGACAAACAGTCCCAACATCTTGGGCTGCTCCTGGACTAAATGAGGTTGCCCACACCTGCCACTTGGAGTAATACTGGTCCCAACCCCCCCGGGCCATGTGGTGGGGCATCCGACCGAGGTCTGAGGACACGGCCGGGACAGCACAGCCCAGGGGCCCAGAGCGGGTGGAAGCCACCTGACGGTCTCCCAAGGAAACGTCCAACCCCAGCTGAGGCCCGGGAACAACCCTGACCTCCTGGTTTCCATTCCCTCCACTTCCTCGGGGTTTTGGTCTCAGCAGCTGCTGTAACATCATCACAAGCTCAGAGCTTAGAATCGGCTCACCCTGGGCTAAAATCCGGACATCCACATGCCACAGGGCTGGTTCCCTCCAAACCAGCCGGTTCCACCCCAACCCTGCCTTTCAAGGCACCGTGCCTCAGTTTGCTCCTCTGTCAATGGGGCTCTGACAGCGGTGCAGCCCAATTAACACAAGGGATGGTGGTTCTTAAATACGGCCCCAAAGGCGCCCCCATCCCAGTCTGGGAACTGACGTCCCCTCACTTGGCAGAGGGACTCACAGAGGGGCTTAGTTAAGGCCCCTGAGATGGGGGTGGCCCTGGGGTCCCGGGGCCCCAGGTCCTCACAAGGGTCCCTATGAGGGGTCAGGAGGTCAGGGTCAGAGAGATGGGAAGGCGCAGCCCTGCCGGCTGTGCAGACAGAGGAAGGGGTCCCTAGCCAAGGCCGCATGACCTCTAGAAGCTGGAAGAGGAAGATGCGGTTCTCCCGGGGCCCCTGGAGGAGCCGGCCCTGCCCCCTGGATTTAGGGGAGCAAGACCTGCATGGACACCCACCCCCAGAGCTGTCACAGAATCAATCTGCTGCTTTAAGCTGCCCTGTTTGGGGCCAGGAGACACGCGGTCACTTAGACATGCCAGGCACGCTTGAGAGCTGGCACACTGGGATACCGTCGCAGGCCCCTCACTCACCAGGCTGTGCCCACAGGGACCCTGCGAGGCGGGATCGTGGGCGGCCATGAGGCGGTGCCGCACTCGCAGCCCTCCATGGCATCCTTGCAGCTGGGCGAGGAACATCTCTGTGGGGCCATTCTGCTGCATCCGCGCTGGGTGCTGACTGCTGCCCACTGTGAGGTGGCCAGGTGAGTGGCCCGGGCCGCCCGGGGGTGGCCTGCAGGTCCGGGGCGCTCTGGCCTCCACCCGCCATCCCCGCGCCTCCCTTGGCAGGAACCTCAGCACCTTCCGGGTGGTCCTCGGGGCCCACAACCTGCACGCGGCGGAGCCCACCCAGCAGGTCTTCCGCATCACCCGGGTTGTGCCCTACCCTCTCTATGATGCCCAGCTGGATACCCACGACCTGCAGCTCCTCAAGGTGGCAGGCGGGCTGGAGGGGCAGCCCCACTGAGGGAGGGTGCGCTGGAAAACACCTGCGAAGGGGCTCCAGACACACCTCGGGTAGGGGCTGGCCGGGGAAGGAGGCCCGGGGGGGCGCATCATTCTCATTAGCACCCCGTTTATTCCTGCCTCTCTGCCTGTCTCTGTCTCTCTCGCCGTCTCTGTCCCGGGTCTCTCCCACTGCCAGCTCCACGCCCCGGCTCGCCTCACCCTCTCCGTTCTCCCCACGCCCTTGCCCCACCGGAATCTTGTGCTGCGCCCAGGGTCGCGATGCCAGGTGATGGGCTGGGGCGACACCACAGGCCACGACGACCCCCCCCGTGGCACTGATGGAGGCCGCTGTGGTCGTCCAGGCCCTGGACAGCTGCAATGCATCCTGGGGCGGGGCCCTGACACGAGACATGCTCTGCACCTCTGCAGGCTCCCGGGAGCAGCGGGGCGTGTGTGGGGTGAGCCCGCCGCGGCGGAACAAGCCCGGGGGGCATCGGGCACCTGGCCCAGTGCCCGCTGTGACCCCTCGGCCCTCTCCTCACAGGGCGACTCTGGCGGCCCCCTCTTCTGCCGTGGCCGGCTGCAGGGCCTGGTGTCCTTCTCCTTCATGCTGTGTGGGGACTCCCGCTTTCCAGACGTCTACACCCGAGTCTCCACCTATGTGTCCTGGGTCAGAGACGTGCTGCAGCATTACTGATGGGTGGGTGGGTGGTGGGGGGCTCGGACCTCAATAAAGCTTCTTCCAGGGTGCAGAGACTGCAACCTGTGTGTCTCTGGGGACCTTCTGAGGCCCTGCCACCCTCCTGTTCTGAAGCCTCCTGTCGCCTCCAGGCTGTGCAGGCCCCCACCCCCTCACCTGAGGCCCAGAACAATCCACACCTGTCATTCTCTGCCAGTCTTTTGGTCACCAGAGCCTGTGCTTTGGCTGGGAACCCAAACTGCCAGATCCGTGCCCGCAGCGCCACAGAATGCCAGCTCTGTGGTGGGTGGTCTCTTGGCACGGGCGTGTTTTATCTCCAGTTCTTGCCAGAGGCTGGTATTCATCAGGTGCTCAATAAGTGCAAAGCAGACAGCAAGAATCACAGTGCTTTCCCGGGCCTGGCCTTCCACTGTCCTCACAGCCCTGAGGTCAGCGCTGGTTACAGGTGGGGAAAGGGGTGGGTCCGGGCCAGGCGGGCGAGCGGCTGGACAGCCTGCACCCACGCCCCTGAGAGGCAGCTATAGGCTTTATGCACTGGCTGTGTACCAGCTGCTTCAGGAAGCTCCGTGCACATGGTCGGTGGGCAGATGCTGGGTAAACTGAGGCACGGAGCAGGTGAGAGGCCTCGGAGTCACATGGCCTGGCAGAGCCAGGGTTGCCCTGGCAGGTGGCCTGCTGGGACCCGCTTCCTGCCCACTGCCCTGTTTCCTGGCTGCCCTGGAGTGTTGATCATCATCCATACCCCTGGGCGGCTGAATCATGGTTCCCCAGAAGCACACCTCAGAGTCGGCGTTGCTGGTGGGGCAGCGGGGCCCCCGACCACAGCCCACAGAGGGCCGTTGGTGAGGGTGGGGCCGTGCCCACACCCTCCAGGAAGACGCCAGCCTGCAGCCGCCATGCTGCCTGGGATGGGGGGTCAGGAGCACCTGCTGCTGACGGTGGCTGCCGCCCTGCTGCTGCCAATGAGACCCCCAGGTGAGGACCCCCGAGGGCCAGCCCAAGCCTGCCAGGCCCCCATACGGGGGCCCACCGCCTGCTGTAGCTACTCAGCTCCCTGGATGGCTGCCCTTCCTGGGCCTTAGCTGGCAGTGGGGCAGGAGGCCCAGCGGGGGTCTCAGCCAGACCCAGGCCCGTGTTCTTTGGGGTCCGAGCCCCTCCTAGAACCCCTCTGGGACCCTCTCTGTTCCCTGCATCTCTGTGTCTCTGTTTTCATCTCTGTTTCTGTCCACCTCTGCCTCTTTCTCCCCAAGCCTGACTCCGATGCTGTCCCTTGTCTGCACTGCCCCCAGAAGCCTTTTTCCTGCCCCTCCCCTGACACAGTCCGCCACCCCACCTGCAGGCTCCTGGGGGGCTCGGATCATTGGGGGCCACGAGGTGACCCCCCACTCCCGGCCCTACATGGCATCCGTGGGCTTCGAGGGCCAACACCACTGCGGGGGCTTCCTGCTCCATGCCCGCTGGGTGGTCTCCGCTGCCCACTGCTTCACTGACAGGTGAGCCCCCCCTCCCACCACCTGCTGCAGCCCCCAGGACACTGCCTAGGGGGTGTTCCAGGCAGGGCATGGGGGGGCAGACCTAACCCCTCAGCGGTGGGGGGCCCGGGTAGGCACAGGACGGGCCCTCGGGGCTGGGCGGGCCTTCCTGACAACAAAGGAAGCGGGGACGGGGCCAGTAGGGCAGAGCCGCCCAGATGTAGGCAGATGAGGTCCTTGCCTTGTTCATTCTCAGTATGTTGCAATTAACGTTGTGACATTGGACATAACATTATAACTGAGGTGGGATTGAGTAAATACAGTAAATACTCTATTCACTCTGAGTACGTTTTTATAACAACTATTCACATTAATATTGCAACTTGGAGTGAATACTGTAACTGGTGGGTGGGAATGGTAAGAAACAATTATTATGGCGAAGTGGTGTGAGGATGGCTTGGGTCACTTCACCCCCGTTTCGCAGAGGTGGAGACCGAGGCCTACGATGAGCAGGCCGGAGCCTGGTCTCACTCACGGTCCCTCCTCCCCCACAGAGACCCCCGCAAGGGCCTGGTGGTGCTTGGGGCCCACACCCTGCGCACCCCAGAGCCCACACAACAGAAGTTCGGCATCTCGGCTGTCATCAGGCACCCCGACTACCAGCCCACGACCCACACCAATGACATCTGTCTGCTGCAGGTGAGCCTCGTGGCAGGGGGCTCTGGACACGGGCCCCGCCTGTCCCTGGCCTCCCCCACCGTGACCCGACATGTTTTAAAAACAGCTGTAAGTGTCCTCTGAGCACCCGAGACAGGACACAGGTCACACCCCTCCTCTGCCTCGCCTGCCACGCTCTCCCCTCGGTTCCCCTTTGAGGCACGTCCCCTCCTCGCTGAGCTCGCTGCCTCCAGGCCTTGGCACTTGCTGGTGCCCCGTCCACCACATACCGCATGGCTTTGTCCCTCACCTCTGTCATGTCTCTGCATGAGTGTCTCCTCCCCCGATGACCGCTGGATTCTGCAGCCTGCCCCGTCTTGCCACCCCTCACCCTGTCCCCCCCCCCGGTCCCCCCTGTCCTGCACCCTCATCTCAGCAGCACCGGGACCACTGCCCCTTCACCCGGCCACACCTCCAGACCTTACAACACGGATTTTATGTCCTTTATCACATACAGCAGGTACTCAGTGTTCACGTGCAAAGAATAAATGAGACTCCAGGCCCAGAAAGACCCCAGTCTCTATCCCCGCAGCCCTGCAAGGGGCCGGGGGTGGGTGGGTAGCAGCTCCTCCCCTTAATGTGAGTTGTCCCCCTCCCGCCCACACAGCCCCTCCTGCTTGGGGGACCGCCTCCCCGGAAACTCTCAGCTAGGCCCCAAATCCCACACACCTCCAGGGCCTCCATTTCCAAGACAGAACGTCCCAAACCTCCCTTCAAATGTGGTGAGAAGCAGAGAGGCACTCAAATGGCAGAAACAGGTCCCTGGGAGCAGGAGGGTGGAATGTTCTCATGGCCGCTCCAGAGCTGTGGTGGCCGTTGGGGGGAGGTCCTGACCACAGGAAGGGATGCAGAGCCTGCATGTGAACCCCACTCACCCGTGAAACCGCAAAGCCTGGAGCCCACTGCTCGGGCTCACCCACCACACTGTGCAAATGGGGAAACCAAGCTGGGGGGGAGGCAGGGATGGGCCCGAGCTCGGGGGGTGAGTACCAAAACCAGGGGCCGAGTTATTCATTCCATAACCCATTGCTGAGCACCAGCCACGTGTTGGGCATTGGGGCATCGCCGTGAACAAACAGCCCAGGGCTGGCCCTGTGGAGCCCTCAGCCTAGTGGGGTGGCAGCTGGGTAAACCGGCCTTGACAGGGCCACATGGGAGCACACAGGAGGCCCCTGTTCCAGGGAGGGGAGTCTGGAAGGCTTCCTGGAGGAACTGACATCTAAGCTGAGACCAGAAGGCTGGATAGGAATGGTAATCCAGGCAGGGGGTTTGGGGGTTGCTAAATGGTGAACTAAGAACTTTTATCCTGAAGGCCATGGGGGTGCTTAGAGCAGGGAAGGAGATACTGGTTAGAAAGACTCTTTGGGCAGCCGGGGAGGTGAGACTGGAGGCCTGGAGGCTCGGGAGGCCGGAGTCCTGGTTTGATGTGGCAAGCCCGACGGTGGGGAGCACGTGGCGGCAAAAGTAACAGGGCCCTCTACTAGCCTAGTGATGGCTGCCTTGATTTCACTCTATGAGGCCAGGAAGAGACCAGGCATCGCAGACGAGTAAACTGAGGCAGGAGCCGTGGTGGCAGTTCAGGGGTCCTAACTGCAGCACTCCTCCCACAGCTGAACAGCTCTGCCACGCTGGGTCCTGCAGTGGGGCTGCTGGGACTGCCACGGAGGAACTTCAGGCCCCTCCGGGCCGGGGCGCGGTGCCGGGTGGCCGGCTGGGGCTTCGTGTCCAACTTTGAGGAGCCGCCACCCGGGCTGATGGAGGCCGAGGTCCGCGTGCTGGGCCTGGGTGTCTGCAATAGCTCGTGGAACGGCCAGCTGCGCCCCGCCATGCTCTGCACCCAGAGCGGGGACCGCCTGCGGCGGGGCTTCTGCTCGGTAGGATACTCATTTTCCAGCCCCCGCTTAGCGTATGGGTAAACTGAGGCCCACAGCAAAGGGCAGAGCTAGACCTGGGGTCCTGGGAGGGCAGAGAGTTGCCCAGGGTCACAGGGCTGCCGGGTAAGGGCTGGGGCGGGTCGGACAGGTTGGGCGCTGCACAGAGCTGCAGGTTGGTGTGTTTATAGGCAGTGTCCAGCAGGGGGCAGTCACAGACCTCCAGGAAGGAGCTCCTGCTCCTGAAACCCTGTGTGGACTGATGGCTTCCCTGGTCCTGAATCTGAGGCAGAAACAGCCTGGGAGGTCTTCTGTTCCCGGCAAAAGAGGGCAGTGGTTCAGAACAGAGATTCGGGAGCCCAGCTGCCTGGGTCCAAATTCACACTGTGCCACCTCCCACCTGTGTGGCCTTGGAAAAGTCACCTTACTTCTCTGGACCTCACCTTCTCCACTGTAAGACTGCCACACCGGTAGTACCTACTTCATAGGGTCAGAGCTGGTGCCAAAGGACAGCCAGGTGACAGGACCACGGAGGGCAGGGGTTGTGGGAGGGCAGGGAGGCCTGAGAGCATCTGAGAGCATCTTGAAGGAGCCTCGAGAAGGTCCGAGGGAACGCATGCCGGGCAGAGACGGGTCACAGGGCTGCCGCGCACAGCTGCGCAGGTCGTGTGCTGCATGACACGCTGCGGACTCGTATGTTTACATAAGAACAGTGTCCATTAGGGGCAATGACAGGTGTCAAAAATATGCAAAAGCCTAGAATCTGGAAGTTGTTTGGTTCTCTGCGGGAACGTCGGGTGTGACTGGAACCGAGGGAGAGGAGGGCAGGCAGGGGCGGGGGGTGGGGGCCTGGAAGTCCAGGGTGAGGAGTTCAGTCTGTCGTGGGAGCGCTTGGGGGCCATGCACGGGGTTTGAGGCAGGGAAGGGTCTCAGTCAGATTTACACGTAGAAGCTTCTCGAGGGAAAGTGAGGCCCAGAGAGGGGACGCTGACCTTGCCTCTCTGTCCACCCCCAGGCAGACTCCGGGGGGCCGCTGGTGTGCAGGAACCGGGCCCACGGTCTTGTCTCCTTCTCTGGCCTCTGGTGTGGGGACCCCAAGACTCCTGATGTGTACACACAGGTGTCTGCCTTTGTGACCTGGATCTGGGATGTGGTTCGGCGGGTCCCCCAGGACCCCAGGGTCCCTACAGGAGTGGCCTGAACCACAGCAGCACTGAGCACACCAGACAGCAAACAGTGAAGACAGCTGCTCCAGCCTGGAAAACTCTGTGGTTGGGGCAGGGGCTCCACGGGGCCCCCAGACCCTGGGAAGCTTTCTGGGGAGGGCCGGGAGGTGGGGGAGGGCATCAGTTCCAAACAAAAAGGGCCAAAATAACTGAATAAAATGCTAACTAACCAGACACGACCGTCCACCTCCACCTGCCCCTCAGATTCCTCGGAGCTTCCCCTCGGCCTCGGTGTGGCTGATGGCCTGACTCTGCCATGCCCTGAGCGACCTCAAGCCACCACCTGTGTCACTTCGAGCCACCTGCTTTGCTCCCTAGTCTGGTACGCCAGCTTCAGGCCCCGGGGCACTTCTCCATCCTCCCCTGCTGACCCCTCTGGGTTCACCCCGCCACAGCCCACACTCAGTCCCGGTCTCTGCACCTGCTCCGCCCCCTGCCGGGAACACCACTCCTCCAGCTGATGCACCCACAGATAGACAGGAAACCGGGGCTGGGAGAGGGTGGGGTCTCCAGGACCCCAGTGTGGAGCCTCGGGTTGTCCCAGCCCCACACGAAGCCTGTCCTCACTGACAGATGCTTAGAACAAACGGTGGCCGGCTCATACAGAGGGTTGGGCAGGTACCAGCTGGAGTTATTGTTGCGGTATTATTAACTGTATCATTGCTATTGTCTCACCCCCCCCAACCCTCCAGGCCGGGTCTCTGTTTCTGGATCCTGAACCAGCTGGCTTCTTGGGGTTGTCCTAAGCTATCTTGATCCCTCCTTCCCTTCCCTGCCCCATAAAGGCCTCCTCTCTCCTCCCCGCCCCCACCTGCCTTGGCCTCTCCCTGTCGCCCATTGCCCGGAGGTGGACCCTGAGGACCGGTGAGGGAGAGCGGCTGCCCCAGGGACGTATGCCCACCTCTCCCCTCAATGCTTCCAGAGCCCCCCCACTTGCCACTGAGAGAGCACCCCAGCCCCCAAGTTAGTAATGCCCCACCAAAGGAGAATGGCACAGAGGCTCAAAGGGACGAACAGAGGCCTGACACCCCACGTGACTTTTTAGAGTCTTTATTTCTTTGGTGAGGCAGGACCCCAGGGTCGGGGAGGTTGCCTTGGGACTCAGGCAAATCCACCTCCCCAGGGGTACTTCCCCGGGTGTCACAGACAAGGCACTTCCACAGGCTGTGATGGGGTGGTCCCAGACTCAGGGAGTTGGGGACCTGTGCACTGGGCCTCCCACGTCTGGTCTGAGTGTTTGGTCTACACAGTCACAGGGAGGTGACACTGGGTGGCAGCACAGACGGAGTGGAGGTAACTGGCCCAATTCCAGCATCTGGCTGGTGTCAAGGCCCCTGAGCCCTGTGGGAAGGTGAGGAGGTCCAGCTGGGAACTGAACCTAGAGGCCTGGCTGGGACAGGCCGCGTGGGACTGAGGGGTCCCGGGTCTGGACCTCAGCTCGGATAGGGCAGCAGACTAGGGGTGCTGCTCAGACCCGTGGCTCCAGAGGCCGGGTGTGCAGTGGACCCTGGCATTTACACCCCACCCTGGGTCAGTGGATGGGCAAGGGCTGACAAGCCCCACCAGGTCCCACCCTAAGTGGACTGGGCTCCACCAGACAGGTACCCTGTTCTAGGTGGATGCTGACCTCTCCTTGCCTGAGGCCTTAAACAGGAGGCACAGATAGCACCCTCTCTCAGGGGACAAGCTGGGCTGTCAGCACACACTGGGACGCAGCGGCTAAGGCGAGCTCTACAGTTCTTGGCCTGGTAGTGGCTGCTTCCTTGGCCTGTCTGGGGTCTGGGCATGTTCTGACGTTGTGCACAGCCAGGCTGCGGACCCCTCCTCACCCCCAAGCTCTGTCTTAGAAGGCCAGAGGGCCCCTTCATTAATTGCTGGCAGGGAATCCCCAGCCCTCTTGATGAAGGTGATAATCAAAGATTATCCCCAAGGGAGATGGGTGGGGTGCTGGGCGGGAGGATCCTTGGGGTGGGCGTTCTACCCACAACCAGCCCCGTACCCAGGTCTTTCCCCCCATCCTTCTGAAATATTAGCGAGGACTCCGGGGCTCCCCTAACGGTCCTAGTCCAGGCTCTGAGGGGCGTTCGTGAGACATAAATTAGACTTTGCTGCGACAATAAATAAATCGGGGAGGCCCTGAACGCCAGGCCCAGGCCGGCCCGCAGGCTCACACGAAGTTCTCCTCCTCCTCCTCAGACTCAGCGTCTGGCTCGGGGCTGCCTGCACAGGGCGGAGGACGCAGAGAGGCTTGGGGACGCGGCGGAGGACTGGGGGCTGCGCCCCGCAGCCGCTCCCCGTCCCGGTCCGCACCTGCACAGCTGCCCGGGTGGCGCACGCCGATGGAGCGGCCCAGGAAGCAAGTGGCTTGGCGCAGGTGGCACGAGGACATGTAGGTGACGTTATTGTTACCGCAGAGTTCCTGGCCGGGGCTCGAGGGCGCAGGGCAGGGCGCCGCGCGACACACCACGCAGTGCGCGCTGCCCGTCTGGTCCACCACGCACGACTGCGGCCGCGGGCACGCCACGTGAGCGCACGACTCTGCGGAGAGGAGCGGGCTCAGGGGGCCCGCCCCTCACCCGGTTCCACCCGCAGTCCCCGCCCCCCACCTCGGGGCCCGCCCACACCCTTCCCTGAGTCAGGCGCCCGTATGCCTCACCCCACGGGAGCCCCAGAACTTCCCTTTTCCAAACCTCCGGCTCTTCCTCATCCCTGACTCCTTAAAAGACCCAATCCAGTGACACTCCCGGGAGTAAAAAGCCTCCCTTTATTAGGGGTCACCGGCGAGCGCACCACCTTAAGTCTACCTTAAGTCCCGCCCCAATCGTGAAAACTACAGAGCACTCCGACCCCGCCCCCACGCACTGCGGCAGCCTCCTCGGCGCCGGACGCGCAGGCTCCGCCCTCCCCATGGCTCCGCCCCGCAGGCCTCGCCCCCACGTACTGCGGCAGCGGCCTCGGTACATGACGCGCAGGTCCGGGTGTCCGCGGCAGCGCGCGGCGCGCAGCTCGCACTCGTCGCGGTAGGTGGCGCCGTCCGAGCCGCAGACCTGCAGGCGCGCCAGGAGCCCCGCGCAGTCGGGCGCGCACTCGCAGCGCGGGCGGCCGCCCTGCATGCTGCACGCCTTGCCGGGGCCGCACTCCACGCCCTCGCACGAATCTGCGGACACAGGACGCGCGTTGGCTGGGCAGGACCCAGGCCGTAGGTCCTCGGAACCCGGCCGGGTTCGGGGCGCCCCCGCGGGAGCGGGGCTGGCTCGGATTTGGGTGCGAGGTCAGCCACGGCCCGGTGCACGGGGAGCCGGGGCAGCGCCTGGGTCGGGGACTGAAGCGGAGCCGAGACTCCGAGCGGCGTCTCTGCCGGAATTTGGGGTCCAGGGGCCACGCACTCGGCTGACTTATGTTCCAGGATTTACGCGTTTCTGGGAAGGTCGGCGGGGCACCCGCTGCGTCAGCCCGAGGGCGCTCCCCACCCCGCCAGGCGCGGCCGGGAGCATGGGCGGCGCGTTCCCGGAGCCTGCCAGGACCTCCCCAGAGGAGGCGTGGGGAGGGCGGGCCGTGGGCGCAGGGCCAGGACGCAGCTCCTGGGGAAGAGGCTGCCCACCGCCCAGCCTTCTAACCAGGGTTACCCCCAAGACCCCATTCTCAGGCAGGGAAGCAAGGCTGGCACGGGGAGGTCTCTCTCTGGGGTGTCTGACCCCATTCTGGTCCCGGGTCCCTTGGGAATGCGCTGTTCAAGCCTCCCAGGCTCACTGCAGACTCCCAAAACGGGGTGGGACTGTTTTGCCCCCATTTTACAGAAGTTGACAACTGAGACCCCATCACATCTGTGAGCGGAGGAGAACGAGGGGCATTTCAACATGAAAATCCAGGCTTAACCCCTGATGGACCTCCCCGGTTCTGTTGCTTGGGTTTACTCTCCAGCCTCAGTTTCCCTTTGTGTAAAGCAAGGCTGATGGGAGAGCCCACCTTATGTGTTGAGCGTGAGCATAAAATGAGCACATGCGCTGGCGCCGCCCCCCATGTCTCCCCTGCCAGGGCATGTGGGCTGCACCTGGGCGCCTCCCACTCTGCCAGCCCACACGCACATCTGGAAATGCTCCACCCGGTTGGCTGCACGCAAGCAGGAAGGGAAGTGGGGGGGGTTGAGTTCTCATCCCCAAAGCCAGATGAGGTGTGTGTGTGGGGTGGGTGGGGAGTGTTCTGGACCATCTCATGCCCAGGCCAGGCACTTTTTTAAGTCTGTCCTCCTCCCAGAAGCCAGAGGGGGTTCAGTCAGGGCACATAGCAGTGAGTTCAAGACCACCCAGCTAGGCTGATCTGGGATTAATCACATCCCCGCAGCCAGCTGCCGGCTCCCCATCTCGGCCTTAGGGACTGCAGCCCTCAGCTCCAGCCTCCTCCGTTCCTCTGCCCTGACCCCATCCCCAAGGCCTAATCTCATACCTTTGTCTCCTCTGATGCTCTCCCCCACCCTTCTGCAGCTGGTAAACTCCTAATCATATCCCAACACCCTAGCTCTAATGCCCACCTCCTTTAAGTCGTGACCCCATTCCCCCTCTGGGTCCCTTTGGGTTCAGCCCTGATTTCGGAGGCCTGGGACAGTCCCCAATCCCTTGCGGCCTCCAGGGCAGGGAATTTGTCTTGATTTACTTATTCTGCCCTCCAAGAGCACCTACTCTGATGGAAGAGGCAGCATTTCTCAGGGCAGGGTCCGGAAGGGACACGCTTGTTAAAATACAGCTGCGTTCCCACCACAGACCCCTGGAAATATTCAGGCTTAAGGGCAGATAAGTATTTGGGAAGACAGTGTGGCATCACAAACCCCAGTGGCCGGTCAGGAAGCTAAGAGTTAGGTGTGAGCCTTCCACCACATGGGATGCAGGTGGGAAAGGCCATACAGGAGAGGGCTTGGCGTAAGCAAAGGCCTAGAGGCTGGAAACCCAGCTATGGAGTCCTGAGCTTCGTGAATCCTCAGCAGAGAGAGGCTATGCCTGGAAACCCCAAGTCCCCACTCCTCTCTGAGTCTGGGATCCCCTCCACAGCCCCTCTTCCATACCCGAGGACCAGGAGTTTACTCTAGGTGTCCACCTTTGACCACAGTGACCCTGGCCTGGGGCTGACACCTGGGGTCTCACCTTTGCAGGGGAGGCAGTGGACGAGGCCCAAGAAGCCCAGGAGACTGATCTTGTTCCCCGGGTGGGTAAAGTTGGACCAGGCGGTGTCAATGCTGCCAGAGGCACAACACTCAGCCTGGCTCACGTCGGTCTTCAGCACCACGCTGCAGGTGGCCTCTCGGCCCTGCTGGAGCCAGCAGACACCACCTGCAGGCGAGGGGGCAGTTCCTAGTGGGCATTTGCAACACCCAGCCTTGACCTTGCACCCAGCTCCAGGCCCCTAGGGATGCATACAGTTGGTGCTAAGTAATTACAGAGGGAATGATCTGCCCCCAGCTGGGAAGGAAGGGCAGAGAACTGCACAGGTGTCTCCACCCAGGCTCTAGCTCCTTTTAGGATCCTTCTCTTCTCTGAGTTCCACTGCCAACCCCCACCCATCCTGGGAAGCTCCCCACCTTGCTCCAGGCCCCCAGCCCCAGGCCTGGCGTCCTGCCCAATCAGTCAGACAACCAGAGCTGGATGCAGCTGGATGTGTGAGGGTCAGTGGGCCTGGAGCCACCTCTTCCACCTCTGCCCTCTGTCTAGACAGCGCCTGAGGGCACGCGGAGCCCCCCCTCGCCTGCCAGCTCCCCCCTCGCCTGGCCCGCCTCTTACTCACTCCAACTTGGGCACATTCCCCTTGCATGAGCTCACCGTCTCCCCGGGGACACAGCCTTCGGGGAGGGGGCTCAGCTCTCCCCTGGTGTGGGGCTGCCTGGTGGGGTGGGGATGACCCTCAGGTTCTTCGCAGCAACACCACAGCCCTCATCGCAGAGAACTCACTCGTTCCCAGGCGCTGTGCTGAATGCCTTCTGGGGACCAGTTCTTGGCACCCATCTTATAAGACGGGAAACTGAGGCCAGGAGAGGGGAATGTTACTTGTCCAGCGCCTCTCAACAAGTGGCAGGTATGAGATCCCAACGACCCATCTGCCTGAGAAAGACCCCAGGGAAGATTTGAGACCCCAGCTGGAGGTCCTGGGTCCAACTGCCCAGCCCTGCCTCCCTGGGGCATCAGGACCCAGATGGGCCTGCAGCGAATCCTGGCTTTGCCACTTACAAGCTGTGCGCTCCTACGCCTCAGTGTCCCCATCGGGAAAAGGGGCTTGGTCAGAGTACCCACCTTACAGGACTGGTACGAATTTAAGAAGGCGGTAGACACTAAGCGCTAAATAAATGTCAGCGGTCTTCAGAACTACTATTCTTGAGGGTGGTTGTGAGGCAGTCACATCTGCCCCGCTGAACTCCTGGTGACCCTCCCTCGGGCCCTTCGGGGCCGGGGGAGGGGAACCCCAGCCCTCTCGGATTCGACCTGCGGCGCCCGGGTCACCACAGCCGCTGCCGCCAGCCGCGCCCCCAACGTCGCCCCCGGGCCCGCATTCCGGACAGGCCCACGTGGGTGGCCCGCCCCCGCCCTTTCCGGCCGCCCCACTCACCGGGCGCTGGGTCCGCGCCCACGGAGCCCACGAAGCCCACGGCCCAAGCCAGGGCCCCCCAGGGCAGCGGCCACAGCGGCCCCGGCGCCCCGGGACGCATGGCGAACGCAGAGACAGAGGCGGTCCGCGGCGGACGCACGGGCGCAGGAGGGCGGCGGCACCGACTTTCCAGCGCCGCGGCCGGGCGCTCCCTATAAAGGTCCCGCTGCCGCGGGCGGGGCGGGGCGGGCCGGGGCGGGGCGCATGAGGCAGTGCGCGGGGCGCGCAAGGGCCTCGCCGGCATGGGTCCGACCTGGAGCCCGAGAGCTGGCCCGGGAGGGCGTGGCTGCAGCCGGGTGGGGACCGTGGGAGTCACCGTGCTCTACGGCGTCTTCAGACGTAGGGCCGTGGCCGAGCTCCCTGACGACCCACGCGGAGCGTGTCTGAGGATCCGTGTACCGCGTTCTGCTTGCATGTGGTCCTTGTGTGTCCCGAGTGTGGTCTGGTCCTCCGTCCGTCCTCGCGGTCCCTACATGTCCACACACCTGGGAACCTCACCCGAGCCATGCCCTGCTCACACCCCCAGGCCACCCACCCGGCCACCTGGCAGCTGGATGGGAGCCATTGGGCAGGGGGCTGAGTGTGGGACAAAGTTAGACGGGTACCGCAGGGGGAGGTCCAGAGACACAAGTGGTCCCAACATCCCCGACAGCAATAATACTACCACAGGACCTCCAAAGTGCCCACGGTGTGCTGGACTTTGCCAGGCACACCCTGGAAGACTGTACACCAAATTCTCCAAGCCTTTGCAAATGGGGCCCCGGGCCACTTTCAGGTTCATTGCTCAGGGTCTGCAGTCCTCAGCCACCCTGTAATTCATGACTTCCCACAGTTTATGATGGCGACATCAGCATGGTCCTGGGAAGCATCTGGTCTGCTGGGGCCTCGGGGCAGCCGCGTAGTCTTGCTATTTTAGAGCTGATCCCTTCTATCTTGGGGGCTTCCCAAAATTATCAGGGCACCCTCCAAGTGCTCATGGGTTCTCTCTGTTTGTGTTTCTAAGAAATAATTAGTGACCATCTTCTGGGGGCGGGGACTGTGGGGAGTGCTGGGGTACAAGGGTGACCAAGGCAGACCCAGTTCCATCACCACTGAACTCATGGTTTGTAGGGGCCATGGGCAACAAAATACATAGACAAACAAATTAATATATAACTTAAGAGCGGTAAATGCTTTCAGGAAAAAATAAGATTGAGAGCAATGGAGTATCTCCCATACTAGCTTACACCTTACCACCCCCTTTCCTGCATCTGCCCCCTCCCCAGGTGCAGAAACTGAGGATCCCTGCCGTCATGAACACAACCATTCTGCATGCATGAAAACAGCCACCAGTGGACACTGCCCAGACTCCTTACTCCACCTTAGCTGCCCAGCCTGACCTGTGTCCCACAGCCAGTGGCCATGAGTCACAAGACTGCTTAACAGTATGGAGGGATGATGGCCTGGCCTTGGTCTCTGACAGCCTAAGGGGATTCTCCCCTGGTTGGGGAATTGGGCAGGGGTGAGACTGTGTTCCCACCAAGAGTGTGCCGGGGCTGGACAGTGTGACCTTCGCCAAGACCTGACCCCCTGTGGCTCAGCCACCCTGCCCTGGGCTATGTGAATCAAAGGGTCATTGTCAGCCTGACGTGGGTTCAAAACTGAAGCCAGCTGCCAGCATCCTCCTGCCCTCCAGCCTGACATGTGTCCCCAACCCAGAGATTGTGTGCTGGGTGACCCCAAGCAAGTCACTGGCCCTCCCTGGGAAGCCCCCTTTTACGTTTCTTGTACACCCTGACCTGACCTCAACCTCATCCTTGGTCTCTCAGTCTGCAGACTCACCCCTGCAGTTGACTTCCTACCCCAGCTGCCTGCTGTAAGGCTTCTTTCCAGCTCAGACACCCACCATGGCTCCCCACGGCCCCTGTTCTCTGCCCCAGACCCCCCAGGTAAACAGGCAGCAGCAATCCAGTGCAGTCAGAGCTGAGATGGAGGAAGCCACGCCCGACCAGCCTGGGGAGGTTGAGGCCAACTTCTCAGAGGAAGAGGACATCTAAATTGAGTGGGACTGTATATCAATTGTGGAGAGTGGCTGGGACAGAAGGAGCAAGAGGACAGGACAGGACTGAGTGTGTTTTTGTGCCTAGTCTCCATCTAGGGCCTGAACTGGGCCTGACTCTGAAAGAAACCTTGAAAAGTTTCCTAATTTCCAGGAACAAGTATCTCAGAAATGCAGGGAGGTCTTATCTCAAGGCCAGCCACCTGGACCAGATGCCCCCAGGCGTATGTGACCTAAGTATTGGATTAATGTCCGATTGTATTGATCTGTGGGCAATACTTAAGTGATTGGATTTGAGATCCTTGAGAAGGGCGTGTGAATCTAAAATGTAGGCAATACATGGGTATATAAGCCATGCCAGAATAAAGCTTCTTTGCATTCTGCACCAGACAGTCTGCCCTCCTGTCATCTTGTATACACAGCCCGACGCCCCCACTCAGGAACTGTTCGACTCCTGCCGCCAGGCCCCAGCAGAAAGTGGCGCCCGAACAGGGACCTGAGTAAGCAAGAAGCAACTCTGCCGGTATTTGACAAAGAGGAGCTTTTAGAGTGTATTCAACAGCTGGTGGGATGTGGGATGCAAAGACCGAGGTGATTGCTGCTGGGATTTTGAAGACACCTGTGTGGAATCAACTCGAATATGGACATGCAATAAATTTCGTTGCGGGGAGTCCAGACTAGAAGCCAGCCTTTGTTCTTGTTCAGATGACTGTTTGCAGAGGAAAGACTGCTGTACTGACTATAGGAGTGTTTGTCAAGGAGAAACCTCATGGGTGGAAGCAGAGTGTGGCACGGCCCAGCAGTCTCAGTGTCCAGAAGGATTTGACCTGCCGCCAGTTATTTTGTTTTCCATGGATGGATTTAGAGCTGAATATTTACAGACATGGGGTACTCTAATGCCTAGCATTAATAAACTGAAGACATGTGGAATTCATTGAAAATACCTGAGACCTGTCTATCCAACCAAAACCTTCCCAAATCATTACAGCATTATTACGGGATTATATCCAGAATCACATGGCATAATTGACAATAATATGTATGATGTGAACCTGAACAAGAATTTTCCCTTTCTTCAAAAGAGAAAAATGACCCAGCTTGGTGGCAGGGGCAACTGATCTGTCTGACCGCAATGTATCAAGGTTTAAAAGCTGGTACCTTCTTTTGGCCGGGATCAGACGTTGCTATAAATGGCTCCTTTCCTTCCACATATATGATGTACAACAGTAAAATCCCATATGAAGAGAGAGTTTCTACCTTGTTAAAATGGCTGGACCTGCCCAAAGCTAAGAGACCCAATCTGTATACCGTGTACATCAAACAGCCTGACTCTACAGGACATAAAAGTGGACCAGTCAGTGGGGAAGTGATTAAAGCCTTACAGTTAGCAGATAAAACTTTTGGAATGTTCATGGAAGGCCTAAAGAAGAGGAACTTAGACAATTGTGTCAATGTAATCCTTTTGACTGACCATGGAATGGACCAGACTTATTGTGACAAGATGGAATATATGACTGATTATTTTCCCCAAATAAATTTCTACATGTATGAAGGGCCTGCCCCCCGCATCAGGACTCGTAATATACCTCATGACTTTTATACTTTTAATTCTGAAGAAATTGTTAGGAACCTCAGTTGCAGGAAACCTGATCAGCATTTCAAACCCTATTTGACCCCCTGATTTGCCAAAACGACTGCACTATGCCAAAAATGTCAGAATCGACGAAGTTCATCTTCTGGTGGACCGACGGTGGCTGGCTGTGAGGAGTAAAGCATATTCATTCCGTGGAGGAGGCAACCATGGTTATAACAATGAGTTTAAGAGCATGGAGGCTATCTTTCTGGCACACGGACCCAGTTTTAAAGAGAAGACTGAAATTGAACCATTTGAAAATATTGAAGTCCATAATCTACTATGTGATCTCCTACACGTTCAACCAGCACCAAACAATGGTACACATGGCAGCTTAAACCATCTTCTGGAGGTGCCTTTTTATGAGCCATCCCACAGAGTGGAAGTGTCAAAGTCTTCTGTTTGTGGCTTTACTGTTCCATTGCCCCCAGATGCTCTGGGTTGTTCATGCCCTGAGCTGCAAGATAATCCTTCTGTAGAACGTGTGAATCGAATGCTAAATCTCACTCCAGATGAAATAGCAGCAACAGAGAGATGAAATTTGCCATTTGGGAGGCCCAGAGTTATGCCAAATAAGGCATTTAGGCCGCAGAGTACGATGCAAGGGGGGCCAAGCCCTAGTGCTTCCCTTACTGACAGAACCATCATGATAAGAAAGGAAACAGAAGCTAAGAAAGTGGTTTTAGCCTGGGGACTCCTAAATGTATCTATAGCAGGAATGATATATACTGAAATGACTGGAAAATTGATCAGTTCGTATTATAATGTGACATACTGGCCCCTCTGGTATATAGAGCTTGTCCTTGCATCTCTCTTCAGCCTAAATGCCTTAACTGTAGGGTCCTTCTCTCATAAGCATTTCAAAAGTTACTGGATGATTTTGAGCTCTATTAATATCAGCTGTCTTCTGACATTGCTCTGCATATTCTGATCTCCACGATAGATAATCTCCTCCACTTAAACAGGCTGCAATAGCTTTCCAATCAGAGGGCGGGAGGACAAACTGTCTGGGGCAGAATGCAAAGAAGCTTTATTCTGGCACGGCTTATATACACGTGTATTGCCTACAGATTAGATTCACATGCCCTTCTCAAGGACCTCAAATCCAATCACTTAAGTATTGCCCACAGATCAATACAATGGGACATCAATCCAATACTTAGGTCACATACGCCTGGGGGCATCTGGTCCAGGTGGCTGGCCTTGAGATAAGACCTCCCTGCATTCCTGAGATACTTGTTCATGGAATTTAGGAAACTTTTCAAGGTTTCTTTCAGAGTCAGGCCTGGTTCAG
Source organism: Phataginus tricuspis (assembly GCA_029783875.1). Classification (NCBI taxonomy): domain Eukaryota; kingdom Metazoa; phylum Chordata; class Mammalia; order Pholidota; family Manidae; genus Phataginus; species Phataginus tricuspis. Next base: position 4,384,382 of record JAQQAC010023519.1, read on the forward strand.
GCCTTAGATGGAGACTAGGCACAAAAACACAATCAGTCCTGTCCTGAACTCTTGCTCCTTCTGTCCCAACCGCTCTCCACAATCAATGATACCTTAATTATAAATAAATTGAGTGGGACTGAATGGTGTGGGGAAAGGGTATGGGAAAAGAAATGATGGTATGTTTGTGCTGCAAGTAAGAGAGCCCACATCAGAGGTGGTTGGCTGAATAAAGCCCCAAGACATACAGGTCCTAGTCCCTGGACCCTGTGAATAGGGCCCCTCCCATGGCAAAAGGATTTGCAGAAATGATTAAGAGCCTTAGATGGGAGGCGGTCCTGGATTTTCCAGACAGGCCCAGTGCTATCAGGATCCCTCAGAGCAGAGACCTGTTCCCTCTGTGGTCAGAGATGCAACATGAGAACTTGCTGGCTTTGGAGATGGGGGAAGGGGCCTTGAGCCAAGGAATGTGGGTGGCCCTACAAGCTGGAGGAGCAGACGATAAGATTCTCTCTTGGAACCTCCAGACAGGGATGCGGCTCTGCCAGCGCCTTGGCTTTAGCTGAGCGAGACCCAGGTCGGACTTCTGACCTCCAGGACTGGAAGAGAAAAATTTGTGTTGTTTTGAGCCACCAAGTTTATGGCAATTTGTTACAGCAGCCACAGCCAATACAAGCAGGCACCGCAAATTGGGTTCAGTGCCCCCACCTTGGCAAGGCCATTGTGGCATCTCTGTGCCCCTATCTTCTCATCTGTAAAATGGGTACAGAGCCCAGTGAGCAGAGTCCAGGCAGGACGCCAGCGGGTGGTGCCTGGCACACCTGCAGAGCATAGATGCGCACTAAGTAACAGGCCCTTGTTTCCCCAGGGCAGGCCCATGACAAGCCTTTGCTGCTCGCCACGGTGCTGTGAGGAAGGCACCCATTTCACAGAGTGGGCAAATGAGGCTGCAGGAAGGAAAGTGACTTTCTCAGAGTCCCAAACCCCCACAGGGTTGGGACTGGAGTTAAGCAACATCCCAGGGCCCTCCCCTCTCTGGAGTGAACAATGAGGGCCAGCCCCCAGGATGTGGCTGGCTTCACCCCTTCGGGTCCCCATACCAGATTTTCCTTTGAGGACTCAAGTCCTGCACTCCCAGCCCAAATGACCCCAGGAGAGGGCACCAACCCAGACTCAACAAACTAGGATCATCTGACATTCAGCAGATCAGGAGGACTTAACCCTGGGAATTTTGCTGGGAAAGGGACCCCGCTTGCTGCCTGAGCTGGAGGGGAATGCACCTGGACCTGCAAGAGCCTCCTGCCAGGCCCGGGAGAGGCCAGCACAGTCCGACTCTGAGCTGACAGGGGCAGCAGCGATTCCCAGTGCTGCTGTGGGAGGTCTTGGGCCCAGCTGCGCCTCAACGCCTCCTCCCCAACACGATGAAGCCCATTTAAGCGTAGTTTCCGTCCCTTGCAGGGGACAGAACCAGTTTTCAATAAGCCTGTTTCCATTTAATTCAAGGGGAGCCTTTAGGACCCAGAGCAGCAGTTCTACAGATGCTGGAGGAATTACACACGCCCCGAAGTGCCAACCTCTGTTTCCAGGATGTGGTCGAGGCCTGGTCCAGAATGCTCAGTCACCCCCTCCCACCTCCCTCCCTTAAGCCAGAAGAATGCCTGTGATAGACTTCACATCAGCTTAGTGTCGGCAGCCCTTGCAATGGAACCTGAAACTCTTGGGGCTCTGGGAAGCAAGGCCCTGTCAGTTCTATAATAGCCAGTGATGCTTATACGCAAGCTGACTCGGGCAGGGCACATGGTGGGTGAGACTCTGAACGTTGCTGGGCCTTTTAAGGCCGTCCATGTGCCCTCCAGCTAAACCACCACCCATGGCTCCTCTGGGCCTTTGGGTGGAGTCTGCCTGGCTTACAGGCCCTCCATGCCCCTTCCGGTAGCAACTCTTCCATGCTTCCTCAAGGGTCTCCTCCCACTCCCTTCCTACAAAGGACTCAGTTTTCTGCAAGAATCAGGCAGCCAAGTTTGCAACAGAAGGTAGGGCCCTCCCCAGAGGTGACTCCTGATTGGCTGAACAGGAAGTGATGTCAACCAGTACTCTTGCTAGCCATTAGTTTAGATACAGTCACGTGACCCAGACCCGGCCAATGGCAGGAGGAATAGCCGCTGGGTGGAGCACCCGGGAGATGCTCAGATCTCCCGGCCATGTCTGGACCTGACCCATTATAGCTTGATGTACTGGTTTCTGGTTTGGTGCCCCAACAGATCCCCGGAAACTTAGCTACCCAAAGTAGCACAAACTTATTACCTTACCTTTCTGGAGAGCAGGAGTCTAACATGGCTCCCCCCGGGCTACAGTCAGATGTGTGTTTGGGGGCCCTTATTCTGTCCATCACGGGGTTCAGTACTGGGTGGGTGGCCAGCTCGGCACGCGTGTCCTGGCTGAGTCCTTGTTCCAGGCACACGGTCCCTTCTGCTCCAACACGTGTTACTGAGTGAATGAATGGTGGTCTCATCCCTGCCAAGAGGAGAGGGGAAGGGGTCCCCTTTCCCAGGAGGCAGCCTTGGTCATGCCTTGAAGCTGCCACCTTGGGTAAGCAGCCTCCTCCCTGGGCCTAAGCGCCCCCATCTGTGACATGGAGGAGAACTGGGTTAGTTCCGCTGGGGTGGCTGGGAGGAGTGAACTGTGTGTGGTGGGTGCATGTCGGTGGCAGCCCCTGCTTATTTTTATTTTTCATCGGCCAGCTCAGCACAGCAGGGCCCCCAAGGGGTTGGTCTCCCTGGGATGTGAGAATGTGGTGACTTGTTTGAATGTGGGTGACTTGAGGGTCCACGTGCATAAAATAACTAAAAAAAAAAATCCTCAGAACAGAATTTTGAGGCTTGATGGACTCTTGTAAGGCCTCATCACCCTTAGTGAATGTGTTTTTACCTTCAAACCAATAAAAACCAACAGCCAAGTCAATTCCACAAACCAAAACATATGAATTAAAAAGTGAAAAACAAAAATTATAACTAAGAAAGTATTAATAACAAGAAATAAAGTGGAAACAGAAATAAAAAATGAAAACCAATAAATAAAAACAAGAAGAAAAAAAGTCAAAATGTTTATATAAAAGATTAAAAAGCAAACCAAAAAAATTCATAAGCAGATGGTGGCACATTCAGACCTGTGGGAACATCACCAGGTAGGACAGGGGCCTCCCTGCCTGTTGCCTGTTTCTTGCCCACAGTGTGGGTAAGGGAATCGCTTTCCCCAGGCCCAAAGATCCCAAGGGCCTCTCCCGGAAGTCTGATTTGAAGCCAAGTTGATGAATGTGTGCAAGCCACACACCTGGCCCAAGCGGCTGCTAATGCTGCCGCCTCCCCAATTTCAACACAGTTCCTATCGTCATCCCCACAGAACTGTCTTACCTGAGAGAATGAAATGAGAGTATTCTAAAGCTCATATGGAAAAATAAATGGGATAGAAAGAAGTTCTAGGATGTGGAGAGCGGTTGGGACAGAAGGAGCAAGAGGACAGGACAGGACTGATTGTGTTTTTGTGCCTAGTCTCCATCTAGGGCCTGAACCGGGCCTGACTCTGAAAGAAACCTTGAAGTTTCCTAAATTCCAGAAACAAGTATCTCAGGAATGCAGGGAGGTCTTAGCTCAAGACCAGCCACCTGGACCAGATGCCCCCAGGCTATGTGACTTAAGTGATTGGATTAATGACTGATTGGATCAATCTGTAGGCAATACTTAAGTGATTGGATTGAGGTCCTTGAGAAGGGCGTGTGAATCTAATCTGTAGGCAATACATGTGTATATCAGCCATGCCAGAATAAAGCTTCTTTGCATTCTGCACCAGACAGTTTTGCCCTCCTGTCATCTTGTAAATACAGCCCGACGCCCCCACTCAGGAACTGTTCGACTCCTGCCGCCAGGCCCCGGCACTAGGAAGGGTCACTTGTCTGAACCTGAGATCAAAACACACCTCAAAGCCACTAAACAAAGAACAGCCTAAACCTGGCAGAGGACTAGCAGAGGAGGGGCCCAGCTCCCCTTCTCCAGGCTTACCTCCAGAATCCTCTGCACTCAGAGGTTGGAGCTGCTGTGCCCATGTGACAGGTGGGGAAACTGAAGCATGAGCAGAAGTCTTCTGCTCAAGGTGGAAACTCAGATGGGTGTGGAGTGTCAGGGAAGCCTCCCCTCTGCCCATGGAGGCCCTGATTCAGTGTGGTGGCAGCTGGAGGGAAGGGTGCTCCAGGCAGAGGAAAGGCACATACAAAGGCCCAGGGGCTGGAGAGCGGGATCTATGATCACAGTGGCATCTACGGAGGCAGCATCCCTGGGAGTCCTTTGGGGGTGGTAGGAAGACCCATTTTACAGGAGGACTGACACTCAGAGGGGGTTTCCATCCTTGTCCTGCTGCATCTGAGGGGAAGCACAACCACGCTGGGGAAAATCGGGGGGAGGCATGGCCCTGCCCTGACCGTATGAGGGGGCTCTGCTTCTGCCTGGGTCTGAGGGAAGAGGCACGGCCCTGCCCTGGGGGATCTGTAGGGGTCAGGCCCCGTGCCACCTCCATAATGCACTTTCCAAGGAAATGCTGAGAAAACATTGGAGGCAGCTGTGTCTGGCTGCACTCCCTGGAGAGCCTGGGGGGTACCCAGGGCTCTGCTGCCAAGCCTGTGTCCTCAGTGGCAGCACCAAGGTGGCCACCAGGTCAAAAATGGGTGCCAGAGGCCTGGGAACCTCAGAGCCACTGGGAACACACATGAACACTGGCCTGAGCACACAAGTTCCAATGCCGCAACGTAGTTCCAGGGGGCCGGTGGGTGAGGAGCCTGGTCCAAAGGCCCAACGGCTGGGGGTAGAATCCTGGCCCTGCTGTATGACCATGTTTAAGCCTCAGTCTACCATCTCTGAACTGGGGATCTTAATTGTTCCCACATCATGGTACTTGTGGATTGAACTTCAGGCCTGGCACATACTAGCTCTCAGTTTTATACAAGCTCTTGTTCCCATGGCATTTTCAGGGCCCTGCCAGGGCCTGGCAACAGCAGGCACTCAATGACTATTCCCATATTCAAGAACCTACGAGCACCTACATATGCAGAGTACTGCATACTGGTAAATTCATCACCCACTGATAACTCCTGGGTTTGCAATGGCAGTGGGAGAAGGGAAGAGTGTACTGGGCAGTGGGGTGCAGTAAGGGTTGGGGCTCCCCCAGGAAGGGTCGAGGCAGCTTCCCAAGATGCAGGGGACAAGAAGGGGCAGTGGGAAGGGCACTCCCAGTGGAGGGCATGGCAGGCAAGGGCTCTGGTGTGGGAACCAGCTTGGCCCATCCAAGGTGCGGGTACTCACGTAGGCCCCAACCATCATCCAATCCCAAGCCCTTGGAGGCAGGCTCTGCTACCTGCCCAAGAGACTTGCTCAGGGTCACAGAGCCATGTGGTTTGGTAGGATGTGAACACAGACACACTGGCTCCAAGACCTCTTGGGTAGCACTTCACATGCTTCTGTAGAATGAATGAATGCATGTTGTGGAGTCAAATGAGCCAGGATCTGGCATAAGAGGCCAGAGCCAAACTGCCCCTCCCTAGATCTGGGGGTTCCTGGATTCCCTGTGATGGATTAAGGGCTGGAATGGCGTGCAATCACCCCTGAGCCTGAAGGGGACAAGACGGTGGCCGGCAGACAAGTCCCTATCCCTAGCCTCTTGACATTCAAGACCCTTTATACACAGGCTCCAGTTTTTAATTCCTCAACACACTCACTCCAATGTCCACTTCTGCAGAACGCCCAACCCCAACCGATTCCTATTTATCCCTCAAGCCCTGGCAACAATGCCCTCTCCGCTAGAAAGCCCTGTTTCCCCAGGCGGATCCAGGGCCGGCCTAGGGACCCATCCCCCCACTCAGTGTCCTGCAGTCGGGGGTGTCTGCACTGAGCTCTGTCTCCCCCAGCCGTGGAGTATTTCAGACCGTTTTCGTTACCTGTTGAGTCTGTCGTTTCACGGGCTGCATCCCTGCACAGGGTCGCGCACGCAGCTGGTGCTCAGTGAATATTCGTTGAGTGGATAAAAGACATAAATGCATCATTGGGCTGGAACCAACAGAAATGATTCCGGTCTGCGCTGGGTGATAATGCGGTTTCTACTGATTAATGTTTTGGGGGTAGGTTTCCTGCTCCCTTCTCACCCCAGAGTAGCATGGAAACAAGGCCACGCCCGACAGTCCTCAGACTCTTTTACTCCTCGGGTTACATTGAGGCACGAAGGGCAATCCTCCTTCGACCCAGAATCGGGTCTCCGGTCTGCATTTATTCACGAGGGTTTATGGGATGCCTGTGTGCCAGGCACTGAGTCCAGCCGACGACGATATACAAAAATCCCTTCTGTGGAGCTGACCCTACTACAGTTTACCAGATGGAAATAAGTGCTATTGAGGAGAGCGTCTCAAAAGGCGAACCACTCCAGCAGAGGCTTGAAAGTGAGGAAGAAATCCCTGTGGGTGTCTGGGGGCCGGAGCAACCGGAGGGGGCGCAGCTGGTGCAAAGGCACGGAGGTGACCGCGCCCGTGCCCCAGGCACAGGGAGAGCGGGACTGCGGGACCTACCGCGGAAGGAATAACTCGGACGCGCGGATTTTGCAGATTTGGGATTCCGCAGCCCCGCGCAGGCCCCGCCCCTCGACCTCCCAGAAAATGTTCGGTCTGGCGCCGCCCCAGCCCTTCCCCGCGTGCCCTGGCCCGGGTTGCCAAGGAGACTAGGCCCCGCCCGGTTCTGGCCCCGCCCCCCGGGGGGCCTCTGCGACCCCGTCTGACCCCTCCTCTTTTTCGACCCCCAGGCGGGTTGCCAAGGAGACCTGGCCCCGCCCCTCAGCCTCCGCGGCTCTGGGTCTGGCCCCGCCTCCGAGCCCTGATCCGGGTTGCCAAGGAGACTCGGCCTCGCCCTGCGCCGGCCCGAGCCCTGCCCAACGTCTAGCTCCGCAGGCGCCCGCATCTAGTATGCCCTTCGGCGGCCACCGTAGCCCGGGCCTCCCCCGCCTTGCGCACCGCCCATTTCGCCCCCGCGCTCCCCGCCCTACGCAGTGCGTGCCGTGCGTGCCGTGCGTGAGCGTGCGCGGGCGCGTCGGCCGGCGAGGGAGCGGCAAACGCCCAGTGGCGGGCGCCGTGCGGGGGGCTGGAGGCGAGGAGTAGGTAGCGGTGGCCATGGCCGAGGCGTCGCCGCAGCCCGGACGCTACTTCTGCCACTGCTGCTCTGTGGAGATCGTGCCGCGCCTGCCGGTGAGGCCCGGGCCGGGGTGGCGGGCGTGGGCTCCGTCTCTCGGCTTGAGGCGGGCTGCCCGGACGGGGAAACTGAGGTCGCAGCGGGGCTCGGTGTCCGCCGAGGGCCCCCAGAAGGTCGTGATGCCACATGCGTGGCCTCCTGCCCGGGGAACTGAGGCCAGCAGAAGCCCTGCGGGCAGCCCCGGGAGGAGCGCAGGCCGTTCTCGGGGAGCCGCCAGCGCCGCAGGGAGGCCGTACCTGGGCTGGCCTGCCACCCACGGGCCTCTGAGCCGAGCCTGCGTTCCTGCACTCCCTTGGGTGGGGCCCTCCGGGACCGGGCCTCCCACCTTTGTCGGTGTTGGCGGCCATCCTGCGGCCCGGAGGCTCCCTGGGGTGGGCCGGACGCTGCTTACCGAGGGAGAGTTTCCCAGATCGCTCGTCCCGGAGGTTGTGAGAAGGTGGGTCTGGAATGGGAGAGGTGGTCTCCCGCCTGGTAGGTGGAGCAGCTGAAGCCCAGGACAGCCGGGCGGTCACGGCCCTGCTCATGGGGAGCAGGAAGAGGAGGTGGGCCTCGGGAGGTCCCGCGCCAGGTGACCCGGGAAGGGGCTGCAGGCCTGGAGGGTTTCTTGAGCACCTAGTGGGTAAGCTCCTTGTGTTTCGTTTTCTGCCGGCGCCCTCCCCGCAGTCCCCTGGCCGGTGGGTGGTGGAGGCCTGGTTCCATTTCACAGCAGGCCTCAGTCCTGCTTTTCCAGCTGTGGGGTTCCCTGGGAGGAGGGCCCGGCCCGAGTTCAGGAATCTCGTAAGTCCTACCCAAGAACAGAGAGGAAAAGAGCAGTGCCTCGCCTGGGAGGAGAGAAGAGGGAGGGTGGCGACTCCAGGGTCAAGGGGTTTCCCCTCCCCAGGGGAAGGGCATACAAAACGAAACCTCGGCTGTGAGCGCAGACTTCGGGACCGGAGGCTCACCCGGCCCTCGCCAGCCTCGCGGAAGTCCTGTTTCTGCCTCTTCCGGCTTCGTGCGCCCCCTCCCCCCCCGCCCCAGCTCTTGGGTCTGTCTCTTGACTGTGGCCTGTCAGCCCGCCAGCCTAGGTTAGCTGTCAGCACCCCTCGCAGCTGGTGCAGGCTCCCCCAGGCGGCCCCACCAGAGCCCTCTGGGACCCGGGCTCTGGTGGGGCTGGGCAGTCTGCACAGGTTGTTGATTTGGGCCTGCCTTCCTGGGGCCAGGGCAGGGTCTGCGGCCGGGCCTGGTGTGTCCATTTGCTGGCCAAGTGGCCTTGGACCAGGAGGACCCTGACCTCTTCCCACAATCACTGGGCTGGTGAGAACCAACCTAGGCACAGAATCCAGTGACAAGGCACCATGGCCTTTGTCCTTGGGGTTGGCAGGCTGGTCAGGGAGCCAGTGGTGAACAAATATTTAGTCAGGAATGTTGGTAAATTCTGAAAGAACAAATAAATACTGGTGGGGAGGGGTGGGAGGATTTCTGCTTGTGGGTTGGAGCTGGCATCTGAGGCCCAACCAACTGTTTATCAAGAGGGGGCTCACCGGGTGCTCTGGGGGGCAGGAACGTCCCAGCCAGCTCTCACACCCCTGAAACGGGACTTCGGATCTCGAGCCAGCCCTGTCTTCATCTGCTTGGGGCATCTGGGCTGGTCTATGCCACTTCCACTCCAGGCCCCTAGGCCTGCTCACAGGAGCGTCTCAGCGGGTGGCTCCAGGTGGGGTGCCTGGCCTCCTCCATGTCAGATTGGTTTGAGGAGGCAGTCCACGCTCGCCCAGTGGGATCTGGTGGCATCGGTGGGAGGCGTGTGTGCAGGGGAGCCCGGCTCCCGCTTCCAGGACTCACAGGGAGGAGGGTGGCCCAGCTGGGTTGGGGCAGGTGGGAGCAGGACCCCACAGGCCCAGACTCATCCTTCCCAGGAAACAGAGCCCTGGACATGGCGAATGTGCTGGTTGGTGGTGTGATTGCAGGGCGGGGGCAGAGGTTAGCAAGGTTCCCGCCGGGGACTGAGCCCCTCGCTGCAGGGCAGCGCCTCGGCTGACCCTGTTTACATTTGTACCCGCTTACTTGCCTGCCCGAGTGAAAGTCGCCCTGGGTGGGTGGGTGGACGGGCCAGGTGACCTGGCCTCTCGAGGGGTCTTGGGAAGCTTTGGCCTCTGGTTTTCAGATGAAACCCAGGTCCTCCCCACCAAGTACACTGGGCTCTCTGTCCACCTAACTGCTCTGTGTCATGTGCTGGATGCCGTCTTGGTGAGGCCCTGCCCCTTCACAGGCAGTTGCAGAAACCGGGCTAGGGAGGCCAGGTGGGGAGCTGGTCCTGGCAGGCTGTTGGGAGCGCAGAGCCTGGGGTCAGGCACCAGGTTGCCGTTGAGTGCCCCAGAGAGGGCTGGTGCAGCTTGGCATGGAGGTCAATGGGTGTGGAGGTGGGCTGAGGCCCAGACAGGTGGCCAGAGACAGGCAAGGTGCTGTGCAGAGCCATGCCCTGGGGCACCCGGGCTGCTGTGGCTCCCAGCACAGTGGGCATGCATGCTGCCTCATGGAGGATGGTGGGGGGGGGTTTCAGCAGGTGCCCATCAGTGATGTGAGGGACTCTGTGGGTGCAGGGAACAGTGAGGAGAGTCCTGGGGGTCTCGCCACGTCCGTGTGCCTCCTTGCAGCTCTGCTCTGGCCTCCCTGGGTCTCCCCGAGGGTGCGGGACCATGCAGGCCCTGGGTCACGGGTCACCTGGGGCCAGTGACTCTCCCAGTCAGCTTCCCGACCCAGCCCTGGGCCTGGCGGGGCAGAGTGAAGGGTGGCACCCTTCCTCAGAGGGCCAGGACGTGGGGCAGGTCGCTCCCTGTCACCAAGGAGGGGCCAGAATGCACCTCCCGGCAGAGAGCACGGTGCCGAGTGGGCTCAGCGGGCGCGGTGCTCTTCAGCCTGCCCCCTCCTGGTGCTCTGGCTGTGCTGGTGCCGTGGTTGTGGTGCTGCGTGGGCCCCTCCCCTGCTCTGAGTGGTGAGGTGAGTGATGCCCAGTGAGGAGCCGGCAGCCAGGAGGTGAGCTTGGACACGGGCTCCTCCATCGGCCATTCTGATTGACCCAGAGCATCTGGGATGTGCCCTCAGACGGGGAGAGCATCGGAGACCCCCAGTCTGGTCCCTCCTCACGATTCGCAGACCTGAGGCCCACATGGGGCCGAGGGCACGGAGGCAGGGCCCTGAGCATGGCCAGCAGACAGCCACAGCCTGGGTCCTCGGCGGCTGCCTGGGCTCGAGGCCATCCTCCGTTTACAGGTGGGGAGACCGAGGCTTGCATTCAGGAAGTGTCATTTGAGCAGAGACCTGACTGCCGCAAGGGGCAACCAGGTAGCTATTGGGTGCTCCGCGGGGGGCTGTGTCAGGCCTTGAGAGGGCAGAAAGTGGGAGCAGAGCAGCCAGGTGGGGGCCCCGTGCTGGCCCGGCTCTGGGAGACACCCACAGGTGACAGTGGAACTTAAAGGGAAGGAGAGGTTCCTGCTTTCCCGGGAGTCAGCCCTGCTCTGTCTCTCCCTGGATGGTCTGGGGATGGGGGAGGACCTGGCGAGCCGTGTGCGCAGACAAGAGAGGGCTTTTCACCAGGCCCTTTGGGCCCTGGCCCAGTCAGAGAGGGAGGAACATATCTGACTTAAGGCCCCTCTGTGGTGGGGCAGGGGCGGGTTGTATGCACCCGGACCCCCTGAGAGCCTGGACCACCCTGCAGGCCCCTGGTTAGTCTGGCACCTTGCCAGGCTTAGGGGTGTCTGATTCCCAGTGTCCTGGCCCAGCTGTTGCCCATGCCCCTGCAACCACGTTTGCCCGTGTCCATAGCCCTCCCGGGGGTTGCACCCAGTGGGAGAACCCCAGCCCAGTCACAGCCTCACCTGGTGTCTTCCGTGCCGTGTGACACATTGACTATGGGCTGGTGGGAGGGTGTTAAGAGGGCTCCTGACACCCCAGCCCCATGACATCTGTGTTGGTCACACACTGCCCCTTGCCCCCACACTCCTATTCCAGAGGCCAGAGGGCTGCTGTCTGTGTGTTCCTTGGAGCAGCCTTATTAAGACACAGCCAACCCTACTAAAGCGGGTTGTGCCCTCTGTCCCACCCACTTCTGTCCATTTCCAGAACGTTTCATCCCCCAGAAGTAGCCCCATCTCCATATGAGCAGTCCTCCCAACCCCTCCCCATCCCCTGGCACTCACAAGCCCACGTTCTGTCTGTGGATCCACCTGTTGTGGGTGTTCCACAGAAATGGGGTCACACCGTGTGGCCCTGTGTGTCTGGCGTCTCACTGAGCACCGTGTGTTCAGGGCCCATCTACATGTAGCGTGTCAGGCACGCGCTCTTGTTCATGGCTGCGTGGTGCTGTGCGTGTGGTTGGACACATTTGGCCATTGATGGACAATCAGGTTGATGCCACCTTTTGGCTGTTGTGAGTTGTGCCACGTGCGTGTGCAGGTTTCCGCATGGGTGTGTGTGTGTTCACACATGGCTTGGGTATACACCCAGCCATGGAGCTGCAGGGTCCTATAGGGATTGTATGTTCAGCTTTTTTAGGAACTGCACCACTATTTTCCCAAGAAACCAGCCGTTTCACATTTCCAGCCACGTGCTGAGGATTTTGACTCCGCCTCCTTGCCAACACTTGCTCCTGGCAGGTGTGAAGTGGTGACTCACTGGTTGGGTTTGCATTTCCTGGTTGCCTAATGGTGGCAGCATCTCTATGGGCTCATTGCCATTCGTGTATCTTTGGAGCAACGTCTATGCTGATCTTTTGGCAGGTGTTTAAGTGGTCTCTTTGCTTTTGAGGTATAAGAGCCCTTTATATATCTGGGGGGTAAGTCCCCATGCCCTGGTCAGCTCCTGCTGGCCCTCCCCACTCACCTCCGGTGGTGGTTTTTGACCCCCAGGCCCACCTTTGCTTTTGGCTGTGGGGCAGGTGAGGACATGGTGTGCGCAGCCACGGCACCACTGTCCAAAAGGGGGTCCCAGCCCCCGACAGAGGAGGTCCCTGCAAAGGGCAGCCCAGCTCCCCTCGCCTTAAACAGCCTGCTCTGGAGGCCGCCCCCACGCCGCCCCTCCCCACAGCCTGCTGGTGGTGCCTCTGCAGGCCACCATGGTAGAGGCGGGCTTGGCCCCCATCTTGGGGGCGCCTGTAGACGTGTGTGTCCCCAGCCACCCACCTGGTGACATGCCTGGCTGGCAGGGGTGGGCCTGGGCTTGTTTTAGGGAACCACAGGCAGGGACCTTGGCCTACATGCTTGGCTGTGCGGGGACATGGCCGCTGCCAGTGGGGTTGCTGTCGCGGGCTGCGAGCCTGGGCTTCTGGAATGTCCCAGGAAGGCGCTGCGGGGTGTCCACAGGTGAAGCGTCCGCCTGGGTGTTGTTCCCATTCTCTCTGTCTCCCGGGTCCCCACAGGCAGGCCAGGCCTCCCGTAGGGCGCGTGGGCAGCTCAGAGTGATCTCAGGTCCTGCCAGGGCAGCCGGGGAACCAGCCTGGCCAGGTGGTCGCCCCGGAGCTGGGGCTCAGATCGCTGACGGGAAGTAGCCGTGGTGACCAGCCGGCCTCGCGGACCTGGCCCTGGACTTCCCAGATGGGGCCTTGTGCCATGTCGGCTGCGGCGGTGGCCTGGCCCGTGCGGGCCTGTGATCACACACTCTGGTCTTCCGGCAGGATTACATCTGCCCAAGATGTGAGTCTGGCTTCATTGAGGAGCTTCCAGAAGCATCCAGGTAGCAACCCCCACGCTGGCTTGGACCCTGCTTGTTGGGCAGGGGTGGCCTCTGCCTCAGGCGGGCGGGGGGCGGCTCCTCTCAGGGTTCTCGTTTTGCTGACCCTGAGCGCCTGGGGGTGGCCGCACGTTCTGGCTTCTCGTGCAGCCGGACTATCCCACCACTGGCACTGTGTCCTTGCAGCAGCGCAGAGAATGGCTCCATCGCCTCCACGGCCCCCGCGGACCAGAGCCGGCAGCCTTTCGAGGTGAGTGGGCCTGTCCACAGGCAGCACCACATGCAGGGCAGGCGTGGCCCCACTGCGTCTCACCCCCCCACCCCCCATGCGGGGCCTCCTCTTTTTCCTGCACCCGACGTGTGCTGAGATTTTGCAGGATCTCCCCGTCCTCTCGGAGCCCCGGGCCTGGGACGGTGCCTGTAGTGTGCAGAGGAAGCGGGGGCCTCGCAGGGAGCACGGTGGCCAGCTCCTGCCCCCTCACGGTGCCTCTCCGCAGAATGTGGACCAGCACCTGTTCACACTGCCGCAGGGCTATGGGCAGTTTGCTTTCGGCATCTTTGACGACAGCTTCGAGATCCCCACGTTCCCCACTGGGGCGCAGGCCGAAGAGGGCAGGGACCCCGAGAGCCGGCGGGACCGGGAGCAGCACCCCCGGCACCGGTATGGCGCCCGGCAGCCGCGCGCCCGCCTCTCTGCGCGGAGGGCCGCTGGCCGGCAGGAAGGCGTCCCCACGCTCGAAGGGTGAGGGCCGGGCTGGCGGGCAGTCTGGGCGCCGGGGGCTTGTGTCCGCTGAGGGCCCATCGTCTGTCCCGGGCACCTCCCTTTGAGGCTGGTTCAGGGCGGGCAGTCCCGGGGGTCACCAGTGCATCTGAATGCTGCCCCGGAGGGCATCTCCCCATGGACAGGCGGCTCTCGGCTGGCACCCTCAGGGCCACTGCCAGGAGCAAGGCCATCCCCGCAGCCTCAGGACCCCTGGCCTCTGAGTGTAACAGGGTCGAGGGCCTGAGGATTGAGAGGCACCACCCAGCCGCAGGGAAGCACTTCTGGTCCTTCCCATCGGAGTGTTTCCTCTCCCCGGGAATCTCCGTTAAAAACACAGCCTCTGGCTGCAGCGAGCTTAGAGGCTGGACGTCCCTGCTTGGGGGTTGGGGGTGCTGGCTGCAGTTTGGCCTCAGCAAGCTTAGAGGCTGGACGTCGGCTCCCTGCTTGGGGGCTGACCGCATCCCCGCTCTGCGCCAGGATCATCCAGCAACTGGTCAACGGCATCATCACCCCTGCTGCCGTCCCCAGCCTGGGCCTGGGCCCCTGGTGAGTAGATGGGTGGGCGTCCCTGTCCCTGCCCAGCCCCTCCGCCGCCTGAGCCCCAGGTCTCTCTGCCCAGGGGCGTCTTGCACTCAAACCCGATGGACTATGCCTGGGGGGCGAACGGCCTGGATGCCATCATCACGCAGGTATGGCCGGCCTCTCCGGCAGGCACGGGCACTAACACCTTTCCACCTGGTGGGGCCTGAGAGGGTGCGGTTCCGGGGCTCCTCCTGCTGTGGACAGCCTGCTCCCCTCTCCAAGCCCCTTCCCGAGGCCAGGGCGCCCCAGCCGTGCAGACACCCCTGTCCCCTGGTGCTCGCAGGCAGGGTGTCGCTGCTCTCGGCCTTGCTGCTGATGAACCGCTTGAGCGTTTTGTCGCTGGCGGGACTGGCCCTGCGGCTCCAGCTGGTGAGGGGCCTGGGAAGGAGCCCTGGGTGGGCCTGGGTGCTGACCTCTTACCCCAGTGGGGCCGGGCACCAGGAGAGATGTGGCCTGGGTGCTTCTGTGGGTAGCCTAGTCTTTCAGAGCCCTGTGGGGCGAGGCTGACCCCGCCCACCGCCCCAGCCCCGCTCTGGCCTTTGTCTTTCAGCTTCTCAATCAGTTTGAAAACACGGGTCCCCTGCCTGCAGACAAGGAGAAAATCCAGGCCCTCCCCACCGTCCCTGTCACCGAGGAGCACGTGGGTGTGTGTCTGCCGCCTGCCTTTCAGGCGATCCCCTGGGGCTTTGTGGTCAGCCGGGGGCACAGCTGCCCCCGTGGGTGCAGGGTGGCCAGCTGGGCAGACCCCCAGTGGCAGCTCTGGTTGGAGCTGCAGAGAAAACCCTCCCCAAGAGCCCGGGCCGCCGGCAGTGGTCAGGGGCATCACGGGCTGCCTGCCCCACAGGCTCTGGGCTCGAGTGCCCCGTGTGTAAGGATGACTATGCGCTGGGCGAGCACGTGCGGCAGCTGCCCTGCAACCACCTCTTCCACGACGGCTGCATCGTGCCCTGGCTGGAGCAGGTGAGCGGGTGGGCCACCCCAGGGACTCCCTGCCCCGCCACCTCTGAACTGCTCCCCTCTCCCCTCTCCCCACAAAGCACGACAGCTGCCCCGTCTGCCGAAAAAGCCTCACAGGACAGAACACGGCCACCAACCCCCCGGGCCTGAGTGGGGTGACCTTCTCCTCGTCCTCGTCCTCGTCCTCATCCAGCTCGCCCAGCAATGAAAACCCAGCAAGCAGCTCCTGAGTCCCCTACGGGGCCCCAGAGTAAGCCCAGGACCCCACCCACCTCAGCCCTCACACGGCCGCGGTGCCCACGGACTGCAGCCCGGCCGCGGGCAGAGGCCCAGCCGACCTGCTGCCTCCAGGCTGCAGAGGAAGCTTGGCCTCCCCAGGGACGCCCCGCACTAGGGGCCGGGCACAGCGGGGCACAGGGGCACATGGCCCTGGGGCGTCCACAGCTCACGTCCTGTTTGTGTCTAACTTCACCCTCTACGTGTTTAACAGTGGAAAGGTTTTTATAATTTTAAATTATTACCGCTTTGAAATAAATGGACATTTTAGCTTACACGCGGCCCTGCATGATCTCTGGAAAGACCAGGTCTTGGCGCCACCCTGACAGGCCACCGTCCCCACCTTGAGCGCAGGGGTTCGGGCCGCAAGATGACCAGCAAAACAAGAACAAACTGCTCCGACAGATGTTTTTTAAAGGAAAAAATAATGTGTATCTCGAAAGCTATTTAAAAATATACCTACTTAGAGAAGCAGGTGGTTGGCGTTTTCCTTCTGTGCCGGTGCACGGGGAGGGCTGGGCCGCACTGCTGCCCGGGGTCTGGACACCTTGTGGTCGTGCCTCACGGCGTCAGCCAGCTCAGCGTTGCAGACCTGAGCCCTGCGAGTGGGCTGGCGACACCCGAGCTCAGTGTATAAGACTGCCCCCTGCTGTGCCCACCAGGCCACTGGCGTGGGCCGCTCAGGAATTCAGGGTCACCCAGTGAAACTACTGGCCTTGACCCCAGTGACCATCCCGTCCCTTGAACGAGTGCCCCTGACATCCTGTATTTTAAGGGAAAAGTGGTGGCTCGGGGGCGCCACCAACAGGAGTGTCACCTCCCCCAGCATAATGTCCCACCTCAGCCTGGGTGAGGCTCCCTTGTCAGCCCCTACAAACACCACGTGGGGTAAAGGGCATCACATCCCCATTTAGAAAAGGGGAAGCTGGCCCAGCAGACCAGCCCTAACCCCCCACTGCAGAGCTGGAGTGGAGCCTGGGCTCAGCTCCACCCTTGCTTCCTGCAACAGTTCGACCCTGGGAGGGGCCTGCAGGCTGAGGCAGGCTCTTGGCGGGCGGCGGGCCCGGGTACAGGGTGCCCTCTACGAGCCCTGCCTGTCCTCTCGTGGGAGGTGCTCCAAGGACGGATTCTGATGGCTTCAGACTCCTCGTGCGGGTCTTCCTTCCCGGGGCTGCTGTGACTAATCAAACAAGGTGGCCTAGCCTAGCCACACGTTTATTCTCTCAGGTTCCAGGGCCGGGGCCCACACAGGCCTCACTCCCCTAAATCTGGGCAGGCAGGGCCGGCTCCTCCAGGGACCTCGGGAGAACTGTGATCTCTTCCAGCTTCTCAGCTCAGGGCTCCATTTGCACAGCCGGCAGGGCCACACCTTCCCGTCTCTCTGACCACCCCCCACCCCCCTCATAGGGACCCTTGTGAGGACCCCGGGCCCCCAAGTCCAAGTCACCCCCCGTTTCCGGGGCCTTGACCCGATCTCCTCTTTGAGTCCCTCTGCCATGTGAGGGGACATGTGCACAGGTCCTGGGACCAAGACCTGTCACCTGTGGCACATCAGTTTTGCCCTCTTCCCCAGACCCCAGGCCCGCTTGTCCACCCCAGCCTCCCCCCACCTCCTTGCTGCCTCAAACACTCCAAGGGGTGCCCACCCCCAAGCCTTGAGCCTTGCCAGGGCTGTGTCTGGCCAGGGTGGTGACCACATGGCCACACCCTTCAGTCTCCAGCCTGGGAAGTGCCTTGTTGGGGCCTCTGTGCCCCTGACTGGTGACTGGGTACCCATGATGGCTCAGCTCAGTGTCCAGCACCCCTCAGACTCAGACGGGGCTTCCTGAGGGCCGTCTGGGATACACAGCAGGCTCTTGATGCTATGACAAGACTACCAACCGGACACGAGCACGGCCATGCCTGCGGCTCCCCTGCCTTGGCTGGGCTCCTGCTGGAGTCTCCCTCAGGAGACCAGGACTGGCAGGAAATGGCTGGACAGGTGGTGTCGCCGCGTTCAACTGCCACGCTGCGGGACGCCCCTCCTATCCAGTGCCAGGAACATGGGCCGGTTGTCGTGGTGCCAGTGAGGAGAGGCGTACATGTAGTCGCCATTCTCCTCAATGTGCTCCCAGAAGCTGCAGTGGACAGAGCAGACCCGCTGCGGGGGTTGGGCAGTGAGGCAGGCAAAGGGCACCTCCGCCCACCCGCACCCCTGCCTGCACACTCACTGACCCATAGAGGCTGCCCCGGTGGCTCATGGCCACGTAGAAGTCCAAGTGCATGGCCTTGAGGGCCACAGCGCCCACTTAGACTGAGCGGATCTCAAGGATGCCTGTGGGGAGGAGCTGGGTCAGGGCTGCCCACTACCCTCTGGCTGTGCTCTCACCAAGCCACTCAGGTGGTGTGCACCAAGCACAGCCCTTCAAGGAGCTGCCCCAGGCCAGTGTGAAGGCCTGAGGTGGGACTGGCCCTGGCAGGTTGCAGGAAGCAAGTGGGGCGGGGTCTGGCCTTTGGAGGGCGCTGGGAGCTACCTCAAGCTTTGGAGCAGGGAGGGCCCCGTTAGGGCAGGGCAAGCCAGCCCCAGGAGGTGCCGCCTGCCCACCCGGCGCCGCACCAGAAGAAACACGTAACGAGGATCACCAGTGTAGACCCCTAGCGGTGCCCATGTGGGCGTCACGCTGAGCCGACGCATCCTGTCCTTTGAAGCAGGCTGGGAGATGAGCCACCACCTGTGCACTGGGCCTAATCTGGAGTCAAGGCCTTGCCCTCCGGTCTTCAGTTCAGACTTGGATGCCCCAGGCGACCAGGGGCTCATGCCATGCTCCATGGGGCCTTTGTGTCTGTGATGTCTTGGGGGGCACCCAGCTCCCTTGTGCACCACCAGACCCTCCCCTCTATACAGGGCCACCCCAAACATCTCCCTGCTTCCACTTCTTGTGACTCCCATGTGACCCCCCTAAAATGACCATGTCACTTGCTCACTAACTGCTTTACCCCCTGCTCTGAGCCCCATGAAGTTGTGTTGTCCTGGCCACTACTATATCCCTTATGTCCAGCACAGCATACAAGAGGTGCCCAATTAACAACGACTGAATTCATGAAGGAGAGACAAGCTCCATGCTCCACCCTGCAGAACCATCTACCACCTGCACCCCTCATCACTGCCCACATAGGGAAACTGAGGCTCAGAGAGACGAGCTGCCCCACCCTCGGAGCCAGGCCTCACACGCAGCCCAAAACCACCCTGCCTGGCCGAGCCCATCACCCACTGAACGGCCCTGCCCGGTCCCCACCGCTGCCCTCTGCTGAGCTGAAGACCTCGGGGGCCCCAGATGAAGGCAGCAGGGTGTCCTAACGGGGGTGCTTCAGGCAGTGGCCAGCGATTAGCTCAGCTCAGCCAGGTTCCCCTGTCCAGGGCTCAGAGCTGCAGGAGGACCCAGGCAGGCCACGGGGTCACCACCACCCAGCCCCCAGCTGTCCTCAACCTCCTCCTCTTCTCTACCCTGTGCCCCCTCTCGCCTCACACATTCCACAAACACTCACTGAGCGCCTACTGTTTGTGCGTGGGGCCCCCGCGGCGTCCGGCGCGTGCGCTAGCGGCAGCCACGCCAGGACCAGCCACAGGCGGCAGGCCATGGCCCGCGCCCCGCTCGCCGCCAGCTCCGGCCTCCCGGAGCGTCAGCGGCTCTGTCCTCGCGCGTCTGGGGACCGGGCGCCCGCCCCGGCCCACCGCGCAGGCCAATGGGGCGGCTCGTGGGCGGGGATTCTGGGGGCGGGGCCGTCGCGGAGGCGTTCCTGCCTCTGCGCGGGTTGGTCTGTCTTGCGGGGCTGTAACAGAGAGTTGGCCTGCAGGGGCTGCGGGGGCGTGCGTGCGCGAGGGGCGGGACGCAGGGACAAGGAGGGAGACAGAGAGACGGACAGAGATAGACGGACAAGGACAGAGACAGGCACGCAGAGATGGATAGAGACGGACAGAGACACTAAGATGCAGAGATCGAGACAGTCACAGGGAAGGACGGCTAAGAGAGACAGGAATGCAGAGAGACAGAGACAGATATGTGAGAGACAGGGAGGCAGAATAAGTTGGACAGAGACATAGGGAGAAACGGAGCCACCGGGGGTCAGCGGTGGGGTCGGAAGTTCTGACCCGAGGGTCTGGCCGTGTCAGCTGGCCCCTTTGCTGAGCACTCCGGGTGACTCGTCCGTCTGCCCTCCACACTGGAGCTTCCCGGCAGGGGTGTGGGGCCGCCTCGCTGAGGGGTGGGCGTGGGTAATGAGGGGCTGCAGGAGCAGGTGAGCCTTGGGGCGAGTGTGCATGCAGGTGTTTGGGCAGGGAGGTGGCCGGGGTGTGGGGGCTGCAAAGGTGTGGATGGAGGATGGACACGTGGGCATGTCCGTGGCAGCTGACGGGGACACGGATGACGACCAAGGCCAACACTCTGTCCACAGCGTCTGCCCCACACATGCAAGGTGGTAGGAATGGGACGGCCCCATTCACACCCACATCTGCTCATGTACAGACACACCCGAGCCCCACCGGGAGCCACCCTGAGCCCTGGGCCCTGAGAGGTGAGGCCAGGGAAACTTCACAGCCTCAGAGCAAAGAGGTGTCATAGGCAGGTGAGGAACTCTGGGCCTGAGAGGTCAGCAGCCTCCCCAGGGCCCCGCATGGGATGCATCTCAGGCTCTGACCCCTGCCCCTTGGCCCTAGGTGGGCCTTTTAAATAGCCCCAGGGGGAAGACAAGGTGACAAACCTGCCCTAGTGGAGGACTGGAGGGGTAACCCGTCCAGCCAGACACTGGGATGCCTTCCTTCTGGCTCTGGGGATTTCCCAGCAGGAGTGGCAGACACCTGAACCCCAAGACCCCAGGACTGAGATGGGGGGCGTGTCCTGATGGCATGGGTCCAGCCTGACCCATCTCCTCACACTCAGAGCTCTGAGACCAGCACCAGAGGGACCCTGCATGCATGTGGACCTCCCAAGCCTCAGTTTTCCTCTGAAAATGGGCCAGGAAGAGGGGGCTGGAATGATGGAGTGAGGTAGTGGACAGCTGGGTAGGGGATCGGCATATGCTCAGAGTAACAACCAGCTTCCCACCAGCCAGAAACTTAGTCTCCCTTCCTGGAGTCCCCACCCCACGCCCTTACGTAGAAGGGTAATCTGCAGGGGCCCCATGGGATGAGGATGGGACCCACACCCGGAAACTGGCCCTGCCCCAGGTGGTGTTTGGGTATGCTTAATAACAGCATCATTAAGATAAATTCATGAACCACACGTCTCACCATGTAAAAGCACAAGTCAATGTTTCATGACATTTGGAGTCCTCCACTACTCTGTTAAGGCCCAAAATGAAACCCTTTCCCCACCCCCTCCCCAGCCCCTGGCACCCACGAGCCCACACTCTGTCTGTGGATTCACCTGTTGTGGATGTTCCAGAGAAATGTGGTCACACACTGTGTGGCCTTTTGTGTCTGGCATCTCTCACTGAGCACTGTGGGTTCAGGGTCCGTCCCCACTGTCGTGCATGTCAAGGCCTCACTCTTTTTCATGACTGTGTGACGCTCTGTGTGGGTGGACACGTGTGTGCATGTGTGTGTGTTCATCTGGATGAAAACTTGGTTGTTCCCACCTTTTGGCTGTTGTGAATCATGCTGCTGGGGACACACACATATAGGTTTTTGTGTGGGTGGGGGAAGCCACATGGCGACAGAGGCGGACACTGGAGGTACACCTGGGTCCCCAGAAGGGGGAGCCTCCAGAGGGAGCACAGCCCCGAGACACCTTGTTTCAGCCCACTGATACTGATTTTGGATGCCTGACCACCAGAAACATGAGAATATCAATTTCTACCGTTTAAGGCACTGAGTATGTGGTAATCTGTTACAGCAGACCTGGGAATCTGATGCCACCTCCTTCCATCTAGAGACCCCAAATTTCCTTGCCTTCAACACGAACACAACCCAGCTCACCTGAACATCTCATGGCTCAATTCAGACCAAACATTTTGGGTGAGAACCTAGCACATGCAGTTTCTGAAAAACGATGTTATACAAACTCGAAACCTCTCAGCAACATATTCTCCATTTAATTACACCTGTCTCCAACTATCTTGGGTGTTACTAATATTTTTCTTAAGTTTTAGAAGGAAACTTGATATCACCATCAGGAGTGGAAAACCAGTACCATACATTGACACACGGACAATACGCTGTAAAAAGAAATCAAATGAGAAGAGACCATGTGACAAATTCTCAGACCAGTAGGATCACAACCAGGAAGCTGAGACAGGAGACACACACAGGTGGGCACTGAGAGGGACCGCCTGCCTTGGAGCAGGAACTGAAAGTAGCTTTCTCAAGGCTGAGATCCAGGGACCCGTCTCTGGGAGAAGTACTGGTTTAGGGCATCTGATATCCTATTGAACAGAAGAAGAAACTGAGGCATAAGGAAAGAATTCAGAAGTCTTGGCTTCTAGCCCAGGTTCCCGGCTCTGCCATACTGGAGGGATTCGAGGGGGTGTCTCTAGGTCTTGAAGGACGAGGTCCAACTGATTCAGGCCTCTGGGGCCAGGAAGGCACCCCCAGGTGTGAGTCAGGTCTGAGGTCAAGGCCCCCAGAGCATATTGGGGTGGGCTGGGTGGGTCTGGGAGGATGCTGCAGCCACTGAAAACATTCCCAGCTGGTGTCATCACAGAGCACTGGCCCACGTAGGCAGTTGCGTGTGGAATGTGCAGTCAGGAGGCTGCCAGACCTGGGAGTCTGGCCATTCCAGAGCACAGGTCTGGCCTCCACCCTGAACTAATGGGCAAACCAAAATCTGAGCTTCTGCGGACAGGTGGCAGCTAGAGCCAAGGCCTGCCCGCCCTCCAGCTTCATCTCCAATGATCCACGCTAGCTCTGGCCTCTAGGCCTTTGCACTTGCTATGACCTCTGCCTGGAACAGTTACCTAGATATTCTTTTTCACATCCTTCATGTGCCAGCTGATCGCAGACCCATGCTCCCCTCACCAACTCTCAGCTTCCCCATCTGAACTGACAGGACAAGTGGGCATGCTGTCCAGGTCTGATTCTAAAGCTCCTGAGCAGGACACCGGAGACCAGGCCTGGGAAGCCCCAGGCTGCAGGGATTATCTCATTCCATTTATCATCGAATCCATTTAATGGGTTCCTCCGCACTTCCTGTCCCACTCTGCCACTCTGCCCCTTTCCTTAGGAGCTTGGGTAAACTGAGGCTGGAGGCAGTGGACAAGGGTAATGTCCAGGAAACACGACGGCCCGGCTGCCTGGTGGCTTTGGGGCTGGGAGTCAGACCGCCTTGGGCCTTTGTTCCAGTCCCCTTCAGGTTTGTGCTGTGCGTCTTTGGGCAACGCGATTGACCTCTCTGAACCCCAGCTTCCTCCCGCATACACTGCGGCTGGTAATAGGTCCTGCTCCGAAGTTGTCTTTGGATCAGTGAGGGTCTCAGACAAGGATCTCTAAATCGCAGAACGATGTCACAATTATTTGACGCCTATTTCTTAAAAAAAAAAAAAAAAATCCACGTTCCAGGTCCTCCCAAAAACTGCTTGGATTCTCCCCGCCTTGCCCAAGCAACTGCTCAGTCCCGCCCTCGACCCCCGCCGCGAGGGAAGAGCCAATCAGAAGGCTCGATGGGCGCATGCTCTCGCCTTTTCACGCACCCGTTGCCCCCTGGGAATTGTGGTTTCAGAGTCCTTCTGGCGCGCGGCCCTTCACAGCCTCCGTAGCCGTGGAATTCCACTCCAGGCGGGCCCGGGTAGAGGCGCAGGCGCAGACTGTAGAGCGCGGCGCTGGGCGCAGGCGCGGCGGGCGCGTGCGGACGGCATGTCGGCTCTGCGCTGGGGCCACGGCGCGGCGGAGCTCGGGCGGGCGCTGTGGCCGGCGGGCCGCTACGGGCCCCCGGGCCAGGAAGGTAACGCACCGCCGGGCCGACCCGCGGCCGTGATCTTTGGCTTTTCGGGTCCCGGGTTCCACCTTCCCCGATGTTTGCTCTTTGCCCCGCGGGGTTCTGGGGGGCCCACTGACCGACCCCGCTTCACTCGCTCTTGGTCCACTTCCTGGCGGGTGTCGGCAGGGCACTTTGACCTTTGACTCTTGGTTTCTTTTGGAGCCCCTTGGCCCTCTTGTTTGCATAGTAGTGCTCTTGACCTTTGACTTTTCTTCCTGTCGTTCTAGGAACCCTTCGTTCTCGATTCCACGCCCCAGTCTTAGCATTTGGGGCCCCTGCACCTTTGACCTCTTGACTTCTTTCCAATATGAAATCCGTGACCCAAACTGCTTCCCTGCTGGAGGGCTCCTTACCCCTGGATCCTGCGATTTCTGTGCGCATGGAGACCTCTGCCCCCGGCCCGCCCTCTTCAATCTCCCTGTCTCCCGCAGGGGCCCGGGGTGGCCGCTGGGGCTGCAGAAGGAGCTCATCCGCTATCCCTTGTGAGCAAGAGCAAGGCCGTCGGAAGGACTGGGGCCACGCGGAGCTGCTGGAAGGTGAGCCCCGCCCCAGGCTTGGGGTTTGAAGCCCCTTCCTCAGTGTTCCCACGTTGGCCGCTCTGCTGTTTGTCACCTCTATGGTTGCTCAATGACTCCGGGAAGGGAGGATGTCAGTGTAAAAGTGAGGTCTGTAACGTGGTCCCCATCCCGTGGGGTCTCCAGGGCCTGCTGTGATGGTGGTGTGACATGTGCTGTGTGCAGTGTGAGCTCCTGCAGCCTCTCCCCACTAAAGCCTGGGTGCCCCAACCTTCCAAGGAGACAGTTGAGGCTCAAAATTGTGACTGGAGAGACTGGCCCAAAGCTGCACGCAGCTGCTCAGTTGGAGCCAGGATGGGAACCCCGCACTCACCCCTGCGTGCCCAGGTTGGGTACCTGATGGGATCTGGCCATGGTCCCAACTTGGGAAGGAAAGCCCAGTCCTGGTGGCCTCGGAGGGCACAGGGCGGGTGTCTTTCCCACCCCCTCCCTGTCGCTCCCTCCTGGATTGTGTCCAATGGCCCCCCACTTCCCCTCCTGCCCCACATCCAGCAGCTGAGGGTCAGGCAGGAGAGCCACTAGAAAGAAAAACTAAGGAAATGAAGAACATGCAGGAGTGGACCTAGTACTGCCAGCCTCAGCGGCCTGCTTTGATTCCTTACCCAGCTAGTTATTTTACAGCAAAGCTCACCTATCATATTCAACTTGAGGGAAGTTCTAGAGCTCTAAGACACATTGTGACACTCTGACCTAAAGGATAATGAACTCTAACGCCCCACCCCCCCACCCCCAATTCCCAGGTCAGCCCAGATATCTCAGGGCTGGTGGTCAGTGAGAGGCGAAGACAGACACTGCATGGGCAGAGCCCGCATTTGCAAAGTCACCTGATGCCTGAAATTGTTCGTGACCCAAACTCTGCTAGAGGGACTCCCATGGTCGCTCGGAGACATGCAGAGATGCAAAAAATTTGAGTTGCCCACCAGGCATCCCAGATGAGGTCAAGTCAGGGCCACTTGTCAGTGAGCACGCCAAACAAGCGTCCTTCCAGGGTATGTTTAGGGCCACATTTTTGCATTTTTGTGCTGCCTGTTGGAGGTTTGCTGTTTAAAGTGGCCCCTACGCACAGCACTGAGGTGCTGGCTAGCGTCCTAAGCTTGATAAGGTTAGGACCTGCTTTTTGGAGGAAATGTGTGTTAGATGCAGTTCGTTCAGGAGCGAGTGCAGCTGGCTTTGAGCTCTGGGTTTGTGAACCTACAACGCATGTAAAATGAGGTGTCTTGACCAGAAATGCACATGAAACAACATCATGGGTTGATGTAGAGACTGGAGGGAGCCTGTGTGCCCCAGCCCAGAATTGTGGGGCTTTGCAGAACAGAACTCCATAAGCTGCACATAAAGGGCAGAGCGTGCGGGCCGCATGTTACTGGGGTAGTGCCTTCCAGCCAGTGGAACAGTGCATGCAAAGGCCCTGAGGCCCACATGGCTGGAGTGAGTGGGGAGGGCAGAGCACACTGGCACCAGGTAGATTTTGAAAGCAGAGTCCTGAGGCTGTGCTGGCTGGCAGGAAGTGGAGGGAGAGCAGTGTAGATGACCCTGGGCTCTTAGCTGAGCCCCTAGAAGGACAGAGCTGCAAAGGACAGGACAGTGCAGGGGAGCAGGTTTTGGGGGACACAGGCGCTTGCTTGGGATGTTGAGTTCTGAGCAGCCGTGGGCATGGAGATGCTGAGTGGGTGGGAGGGTCACCCAGTACTCCAGGGACACAGGGAGTGTGGACAGGGGTCTGGAGAGCACTGGGAGGGCCTGATGTCCTGTCCTTTGCCCCCACAGTTCTCGAGGCACGTGTGCGCCAGCTGCAGGCCGAGTGTGTGTCAGAGGTAACCGTCAAGAGGGTGGGCTTGGCTCGATGCTCAGAGGCTAGTGGCTTTCAGCCCTCCAGGAAGGTTCCAGAGACGGCTTCAGGCTCTGCCCCAAGACTCAGCAACCTTTGGGCAGACAGACTGCAGAAGGACAAGCAGATCATGCAGAGGCGTCAACAGAGGCTGGAGGCAAAGCTGCCGAAGCTGCAAGCACGCTACCTGAAGGCTTTCAAGCGGCCACTGCGCCTGGAGCCCCAGCTGCTGGATGAGCAGCTGGCAGCCCGCCTGCAGAGCCAGGAGCCCCCTAGGAGCCCCTGGGAGGATCTGCTGGCCCGGCTGCTTCAGGAGGTCCCTGGGCAGCTGGGCCGCCCAGCGGAGGAGGTCCGCCTCAGGGCCATCTCGGCACAGCTCAGGAGCCAGCAGCAGAGGATCCTGGCCTTCCTTGAGTGCTGCCTGCTCACAGGCCACCTGCCTCTGGCACACCACGTGCTGGTCACTTACCATAGCCGGCCCCAGCAGCAGCTGCAGCTCACACTGGCCATGTACAACACTGTCATGCTTGGCTGGGCTCGTAAGGTGAGTGGCATCCCCAAGGGTGTGAGGTGGGCACTGTGCCTAGAGTCGGCAGGACTTGCCTGGGGGTCTTCCTGCCCCCAGTGGGCAGCACTTAGATTCAAACCCTTGTCTTTGCTACAAAGTTCGAGTCCTTTGCTCAGTACTGTTATACTGTTCAGGCCTGCTGTAGATAAGTCACACACAGCCTTCAACCAAAAAGGGGGGAGGAAATTCTGGCAACCTTTAAGTGTATTTTCTTCAGGTTCTTTGCAACGGGGTTTCTGAGCCTATCTAGTCAGGGGCATTTTGGCATCGGTGACACCCGCAGACCCCTTCTCAGCACAGTGCTGCAAGGCTTTTAGTTTACTGTGTCCTTTTTTCCTGTTTCCTGAGGTGGGAGGTTAGGTCATTGTTTTGAACCTCTTTTATAGTAGGCTTTCACAGCTATGAATTTCCCTCTGGGCGCAGCATTGCCTGCATCCCGTTTCTCTTGTTTTCTTGTCTCCAAGTATTCTCTGGTTTCCCCTGCAATTTCTTCCTTGCACACAGTGTTTAGGAGAGTTCTGTGTACTTGCCTTTGCAAGGGAAAGATACCCCAATGCCCTCCATCACTGTGGGTCTGCAGCCCTAATTGGAGGAGTGGTGAAAGGTGCAAATGTGTAGGCGAGCGCCCTCTCCTGCAGCCGGCGTAGCCACCGAGCACTTGAAGAACTGAACATTTTAAATTTAAAAACTATGTGTGGTTAGTGACCACCCAATCAGGCAGCCCTCCCAGGGTTATTCAGATGAGCCCCCTTGGGCCCTGGGTTCCTGATGTGACAGCATGTCTCAAATGAGGGCTGCAGGTGCGGAGCAGGAGGGCATTGGGAAGCTTTATCCTGGAGAGGGCCTGTGGCCACTCCCAAACCACCAGGGCATCCAAGGAGTGTCCAGGGGAGTCAGCCAGTCCTCGGAGGTGAACACAGAGGCAAACGCCAGTGTAAGTCGCAGTGCCCAGAGGAAAATGAGGCAAGACACCTGCGTTGAGAAAGGAGGTCATCTCAGCCCTGGGAAACTGGGGAGAAAGAACGCTAAACCCAGAGTGTAGATAAGGAGAGCCTAAAGGCTGAAGGGAGGAGGCTGGTGGCCCTTCCTACCCTGTGCTGGCTGTAGAGGGGTCTTGAGGGGCAAGCTGGGTACCCCCAGACTCTCACCCCAGCTTGGTCTCCCCAGGGCTCTTTCAAAGAGCTGGTTTACGTGTTCTTCATGGTGAAAGACGCTGGCCTTGCCCCAGACCTGCTGTCCTATGCAGCTGCTCTACAGTGCATGGGACGGCTGGACCACAAAGCCAGCACCATCCAAAGGTGAGTGGGTGTTGGGCTGTCCTGCCAGGAACATAGCCATGTGCCAAGAGCCTGGGAGGGTGGGGTGACGTGGCCCACAGCAGGGGCCGGGACTCCTGGTAGACCCCATTGGCTACCTGGTACTGAGACCTGCAGGGTTGTTGGGCTTCCCTGTCCCCAGGGTGGGTCCATGAACACTGCGTGCTCACCACCCGCCCACCCTGTGCCTGGCAGGTGTCTGGAGCAGATGGCCCAGGACGGGCTGCAGCTGCAGGACCTCTTCACGAGCCTGCCGCTTTGCAAGGAGGAGCAGGCCATGCTCCTGAGGGCTGTGCGCAAGGCCAGGCCCAAGTTCAGGCCTCTGCCACCCGGGCTGCAGACCCGGGCCAACACCTCACCACTGCTTAGGGAGATCTACGAGGTGAGCAGGCCCTGGCCCTGTGGGGTCTAGGCCGGCAGCACCCTGCTCCCCTCCCCAGGGCAGAGGAGACCAGGCAGGGCAGGGTGGTTTCCACTTAGCACTGTGGTGAATCCTGCTTCCGTGGATGCCTTTGTGTGGACCTCTGTTCTTGACTATCTGTTTTGGGTTTTGCTGTTTTTGATTTACGAATTTTTGGGTGGGCCAAAGGTTCATGCAATTCCAAGCTTTAAAAGGAAACAGTGGTATCCAGGGACTTGAACAGTCCTGTGCTTGTCTGCCCCCACCCAGTGAGACCTGGCCTAACCTCAGTTCTGACCCTGTTTCTCCCCTAATGTGGATGATGGGGGACTCTGGGAGATTTGGAGAAGCAAGGGATTCTGCCAGGAGGGGTGGGTGGGGGGATCCTGGGAGACGCCTGGTGCGCACCTGCGCCCCTCAACCTCGGGAGTGAATGAGTTTGGCCGGGAGGGATGCTGGTCGTAGGGCCAGGCACTGAGGTCTTATGCCCGCCTGTCCCCACGTGCAGGACCACCCCGTGCCCTTCCCAAAGCTGCCCCTGCCCCTGAGGAAGCTGGAGAGCCTCTTCAGGGAGCAGCTGCACTCAGAGATGGCCACCGCCATCACTGTGCAGTCCGTGGAGAAGGCCCAGAAGCTGACCAGGGTGGTCCTGCATGCGGT
The DNA here is from genome assembly GCA_029783875.1 of Phataginus tricuspis. NCBI lineage: Eukaryota > Metazoa > Chordata > Mammalia > Pholidota > Manidae > Phataginus > Phataginus tricuspis. Next base: position 4,413,212 of record JAQQAC010023519.1, read on the forward strand.
GAGGGCTCCTCCCCACCCCACCACCTCCTTGCCCCCCATCCCGTGAGGAAGGGCAGGCCCGATCCCTTCCACTGGGCTCCACTGGGCTCGCAAGGCCCCCTCCTTGGCTTGGCCTCCAGTTGCCTGTGCAGGGGTCGCACTACCAGGCTGGGTACCTCGAGTGATGCTGCGGCCAGAGGCCACTGCGGTGACCCCTGTGTCGGCCCCCTGCCCTCCCCCACAGCGGAGGGCCCTGTGGAGGCTGCGCACGCGGTGGCAGGAGGCGCTGTGCCAGGTGCTGCAGGAGGCCAGAGCCAACGAGGCCCGCGCTGCCTATGAGTGCCGCCCCTCGGTCTACCCATTCCTGTGCCTTCTCAGCGACAAGGAGTGGGCGCAGCTGATGCTGCAGGTGGGTGCGGGCAGCCGGGGGCTGGCTGGTTGCTGCAGGCAGGAGGGGTGCACTGTGGAGGTGGAGGGGCTTGGGGGGTGCCGGTGGGGCCCGGATGGTTATCGCAGGCAGGAAGGGTGTAAAGTGGAGGGGGCGGGACGCGGCCTTGGGGTGGTCTTACGGTGCTGCTGCCCCCCAGGCCCTGCAGGCGCTGCCCCCACAGGGGTTGCCGCTTCTGTACATGGCCCAGCAGCTGGGCCTCCGCGCATTCAACCAGTACACGGTACAGAGGAAGCTGCAAGGCAACCAGGTGCGTGGGCTAGAGCGGCGCTACTCTGAGTACCTGCACCTGTTGGCGTGCGACACTGAGGTGAGGGGCTTGGGGCCCAGGGTGCAGGTCACACCCCCCCCCACCGCCTTTCCCTCCCTGGGGCAGCAGGGTTTGCACCAGGTTCTGCTGCCTCCTGGCTGCCCCGGCCTCAGTCTCCTCGACCGTGACGGCCCCTATGGGGTGCATAGCTCTGTGCCCTGACCTGTGCTTCCGCCCTCAGGTGGCGGCTCCTCGCCTGCCACGGCAGCACTGGGAGTCCCTTGGCGCGCCTGAGGGGCCCTTGGAGCAGCCCTGGCCCATGCCCGTGGTGGTGCAGCTGGGCAAGCAGCTGGCAGAGATGATGGTGCAGGCCTTGGAGATGCCAAGCTGCCTGGCATCCTCCCGGGGCTCCCAGATGCCCGTCCGGGTGCTCTACCACGTGTACTCTTTCCGCAGCTTCCGCCAGGTAGGTCCTGCAGGCGCTGCTCTGGCCGGAACGTGGCTCCCCTCCTGGTGGGGCATTAGGTGCCTGGGGCCTGCCCTGGGCTGGGGCTTTGGGTGGTGGGGGAGCCCCTGGGCCATGGCTGGGCCAGACCAGACTCCTGCTGGGGCCCTGACCCCAGGTGCCTTTTTGCAAGTGGCCCCTTGAGCCTCTCCTTTTGCTCCGCCTGCAGATCGGGATCGTGAAGCCACACCCGGCCTATGTGCAGCTGCTTGAAAAGGCGGCGGAGAACAGGCTCACCTTCCAGGCAGCAGATGTGCCCATGCTCTGCCCCCCGCTGCCCTGGACCTCCCCACACTCGGGCGCCTTCCTGCTGAGCCCCACGAAGCTGATGCGTGCAGTGGACGGCACCATGCAGCACCAGCGCCTGCTGGAGAGCTGCCCGCCTGCGGAGCTGCATGGTGCCCTGGATGCACTCACCCAGCTGGGCAACTGTGCCTGGCGTGTCAACGGGCGGGTGCTGGACCTGGTCCTGGAGCTCTTTACTGCTAAGGGCTGCCCCCGCCTGGGCGTGCCAGCTCCCGCCTCTGAGGCGCCCCGGCCTCCTGAGACCCGCCTGCCCCTCAGTGCCCCTCCTGCCTCCAAGGCCCGGCTGCGGCGGGAGCTGATCCGCTGCCTGAAGGTATCTCGGGAGATGCACAGCCTGCGGGTGGAAGCACTCTACCGCCTCTCGCTGGCCCAGCACCTGAGGCACCACATCTTCTGGCTGCCCCACAACATGGACTTCCGCGGCCGTGCCTACCCCTGCCCACCCCACTTTAACCACCTGGGCAGCGACCTGGCACGTGCCCTGCTGGAGTTCGCCCAGGGCCGCCCGCTGGGCCCCCATGGCCTCGACTGGCTCAAGATCCACTTGACCAACCTCACCGGGTTCAAGAAGCGTGAGCCTCTGCGGGCACGACTGGCCTTCGCGAACGAGATGATGCAGGACATCCTGGACTCAGCCGACCGGCCCATGACAGTAGGGCCAGGGTGGGGTGGCTGCCGGCCCTCTGTCCGCTCCTGTCTGTCCTGGGCCGTCCCCAGCCTGGCTTTGGCTGCCTCAGCACCCACTTCAGCCACCCTCCTGGCCACAGCCAGGGTCGCAGGCCCCTGCCTTTTCGCTGGCCTCGGCCCCCCAGCAGCGGGGCTGCCTGTGGACCCTACCCGTCCCGGCATGGCTGCCCTGCCTGTTCAGGCAGCTCGCACCCCTTGTGCCTGTCCGTGGGCTCTCCTCCCTGTGTGCCCATGTCCCCTGGGCAGCCTGGCCCACACACGCCCTGGAAGTACTGCCCGGGCCAGCCCGAGCCCACTCTGCCCCACCAGGCCTGGGGGTGCCTCACTCAGTGCAGCCTTGCCCCTGCAGGGTCGGAAGTGGTGGATGGAGGCAGACGAGCCTTGGCAAGCCCTGGCCTGCTGCATGGAGATCACGCGGGCTGTGCGTTCCCCCGACCCCGCCGCCCACGTCTCCCACTTCCCCGTCCATCAGGTGAGCTGCCGGGGACCCTCATGGGGCTTGGGGCCGAGGCTCATGGGACGGCGTGGCTGCCCAGCACCTGCAGACCCCTTCCCGCTGGCTGGCATCCCCGACGAGCTGGACGCTGGGGTGAGCAGAGGGGGGCGGGGGCATGGAGCTGCTGCCTGCCCGCCGCCTCACTCTCCCCTGGTGCCCGCAGGATGGCTCCTGCAATGGCCTGCAGCACTACACCGCTCTGGGCCGGGACGCCATCGGGGCTGCCTCTGTCAACTTGTTGCCGTCAGACTTGCCACAGGACGTGTACAGCGGGGTGGCGGCACAGGTGGGCACCATGGCACCCCCACCTGTTCTCATCCCCACATGCCACCTGGAGCCTGTCCAGCAGACACCTAGGCGTGGCCAACCCTGTGGCTTCTGTCACTGCAACTGGCCAGTCAGGGCGGGCTTCCTGGGGGGTGGTGTCAAAAGGGAATGGTGAGTCCCTCGAGAAGACGGGGCCCCAGAGTAGAGCTGCTGGGTGAGGCTGGGTGGGCTGGAGGCCAGAGGCCAGCGTGCACTGCCTGCCGACCTCGCTGCTGCACAGGTGGAGGTGTTCCGCAGGCAGGATGCCAGGCGGGGCCTGCAGGTGGCCCAGGTGCTTGAGGGCTTCATCAGCCGCAAGGTGGTCAAGCAGACGGTGATGACCGTGGTGTATGGGGTGACCCGCTACGGGGGCCGCCTGCAGATCGAGAAGCGGCTGCGGGAGCTCAGAGGCTTCCCCCAGGTACGTGGTCTTGGGGATGTCTGGCTTTGCTGCCGTGTTCAAAATAATCCAGCTGCTGCCTCTCCTGAGCAGTTGGCCTTTGAGCGGTGGGCACATTGGAGGCAGGGGCTCGTCCCCGCAGTGGGACCCACAGGAGCCAGCCAACCTCCTCAAGTCCCGTACCTCAGTATCTGGGTCTGAAAAATGGGGTGGGCTTTCAGATCTCAGGAGGGGCCTGTGAGTGGCCCGGCCCTGCCTCCCCGCCTCTCCCCAGGAGTTCGTGTGGGAAGCCTCTCACTACCTGGTGCGCCAGGTGTTCCACAGCCTCCAGGAGATGTTCTCAGGCACCCGGGCCATCCAGGTGTGTCCCCCTCGTCCCTGCCTTGGCTTGGGTCCCCTAAAGGCCAGCCTGGCTCCCCCAGCACGGGCCTCGCCCTGAGCCTGGCGCCGCTCCCACAGCGCTGGCTGACTGAGAGCGCCCGGCTCATCGCCCGCTCGGGCTCAGCTGTGGAGTGGGTCACACCCCTGGGCATCCCCATCATCCAGCCCTACCACCGAGACAGCAGGTACAAGGTATGTGCGCCCCGCCCCGCCGCCCCGCGCCCCCATTCCCGCGCAGGGCCTGAGTGACGCCCCTGCTCCCGCCCTCTTCAGGTCGTGGGCGGCAGCATGCAGAGCCTCACCTACAGCAGCAGCAGTGACGGCTGCCAGTGAGTGCTGGGGGGCTGGGGCTGGGCGGGGTACCCGGGGGTTGGACAGGGGGAGGCAACCGAGTCCCCCACTTGGCCACCCCCAGGAAGCCCAATGCGCTGAAGCAGAAGAATGGCTTCCCCCCCAACTTCATCCACTCTTTGGATTCGTCACACATGATGCTCACAGCCCTGCACTGCTACAGGTGGGACTTGCCCCCCATGTCACTGGACGCCGCCCCTGGTGCTAGGGATGCCGTGGGGACTCACCAAGTCGGGCAGACCGGGTGTGTGGCCCTGCAGTTGTGAGGATGGGCTCGGGCAGGGTGTAGGCCCACACCTGGGAAGGCCCTGCCACTGGGTGCGGGGCCCGGTGCCCAGAAGATCTGTGAGGCCGTGCAGAGGCCCCAAGGCAGCCAGGTGTGACTGGGAACGGGGTGGTCTGAGCATACAGCTGCCCCTCAGGGGTCCCTGTGGCCACACGGGTCCTGCTCCTGAGGTCCGCCCGCCTCCTGTTGAGTGCTGGCAGCTGGCTGTGTGGCCAGTTCTGACAGATAGGTGCGCCTGTGGGGGCTTCTGTCCTCAGCGCCTAGGCAGTCCCGCTGGAGTGATGGGGCAGGCGTGTGGATGGTCTCAACAGAGCACACTCATGATGGGGACATGGCTGGGCTGAGCCAGGTCTCAAGGACGAGTTCTATGTCCCCTGGCTCCTGTGATGGTATGGGGTCCCCTGGGACAGAGCCCTGTGCAGGGGAGGTTGGCATCAGCTGCCCCCTACAGGTTGCTTAGAACAACTAGGGGCAGCATGGTGGGGGGCATGAGGCCGAGCTTTTCACTTACACTCTAAGGGGCTGCACCAAAGGACAGTTGCCACAGTGGGCAGGGGTCGGGGGCAGGGAGGGTGAGTCAGCTGGGCGGTGGGGCCTGGAGGTGAGGACCAGCAAGAGCAGTGGAGGCGCAGTGACCGCCCGGCAGCCTGTCTCACAGGAGACCCTCACCCCTGCTGCAGGAAGGGCCTGACCTTTGTCTCCGTCCATGATTGCTTCTGGACCCATGCGGCTGATGTGGCTGTCATGAACCAGGTGTGGCCGCCCCGCCCCCACAAGGACACCCCTGATCCCACAGCCCTCATCATGTGGGACCTTGCACCCCCAAGCCTTAGTTCGGACATCAGACCTAGCACCCACTGCTGTAGTAGCAGGGTGGTGGGGACCCTGCCTTACCTCTGAGCAGCTCCTGGCACCCCCTCCCCAGGTGTGCCGTGAGCAGTTTGTCCGCCTCCACAGCCAGCCCATCCTGCAGGACCTGTCCAGGTTCCTGGCAAGGCGCTTCTCTGAGCACAGGTGAGGTTCCCAACTGCTGGTGTAGCCTGGACCACCACCTGTCCGGCGCAGGCCTTACCCCCAGCTCTGCCCTGGCACAGGTCCCAGAATCACCCAAAGAACATCTGGGTCACCAAGTTGGTGGACACACTGCAGTCGTTGCCTAAGACAGGTAGGGCTGCGGCGGGGGAGGGGCACCCACTATGCGAATGGAGGCGGGGCTCTGGGGAGGCCCCGCCCCACGGCCTGGCTCTGCTCCGCAGGGGATTTTGACCTGGAGCAGGTGAAGCACTCAACCTACTTCTTCAGCTGAAGCACGCGCTGCCCTGTACCAGTGTAAATAAAGCTGTGTTGCCACCCGGGGGAGCCACAGTCTTCTGGGGAGTGGTGCCCCACTAGTCCCAGGGCGCCTGACCTTCGCAGCCGGGCACCAAGCAATCAGACGCGGGCAGGCTGGGCGCCAATGCTGTTGTTTATTGCGCGGAATGGGGGTGTGGAGATTAGGAGGCGTGGGGTCACGGAGGGGCGCTGCGGCCTCAGCTCGTCAGTACATTCATCACGACGGCAGGGCCCCTGGCCTCGCTCCCACGCCCGGCGCGGCCAGGATTGCCACCCCCAGTGCCGGATGCCCGAGGGAGCTGAGTGTGCCCGCTCCAGGGCGGTGACCGCGGGACGCACGCGAACAGGGGCCGGCAGGTTATTGCGTGAGCGTGATGGGGGCAGCGGGGAGCCGGCAGCCAAGTATTGCACTTAAAAACAATCTCCGGGCAGACGGCGAGCCACCTGCGAGGGCGGGCAGCAGGGCTCCACAGCCATCTCTCTCGGCCAGGGCCAGCCCGTCCCCGGTTCACAGTTGGGGAACTGAGGCACCGAGGTGAAGGGAGCTCCTCGTACGCACGCACACGGGGCCGCCACTGGGGACAGGGGCGATGTGGGTGGGCGCGGGGCGATGGCGGCACGGCGGGGGCTGGGGGCGGCTGTCCCCCCCCCCCCGGCCAGGGCCTGCCTGTCCGGCTACTACTACCTACGTCTCCTCTATGGCTTCTGGGCTGGGCGGCCGGGGCAGCGCGCAATGGCATGGCTTTGGTCTGGATGACGGCCCGCCCCAGGCCCGCCCGGGCCCGCGGGGCGGCACAGCTAGGGTCACAAGTTGGAAGAGAGGCGCGAGCGCGCAGAGTCCAGTGGGTCGAGGCCGCTGGCAGCGCCGGGCGAGGCCAAGTCCCTGCGGTCCGGGCTGGGTGCGGCAGCCCGGGTGGCAGGCCCAGGACCCAGGCGCGGCGTGGAGCTGCTGGCCGGGCGCGGTGAGGCCCCAGGGCCAGGCCCAGGTGCGCCGTGCGGCAGCGAGGGCTGTGAGGCGGACAGTGGGCGCGACGCACGGCTCAGGCGGCGCGCGGGCAGCGCGGGCCCAGCGCGAGGTGCGGCGGGGGAGCTAGGCGCGCAGCCATAGGGCGAGGTCCGCGGCGCCCGGGGGCTGGCGGGCGCGCCTTGAGGGCTGGCGACGGGTACGGGCCCGGGTGAGGCGGCGGCGGGCGCGGGCCCCGGGGCTGGGCGGCGCACGAGGCGGGGAGAGCCGAGCGCCAGCGGCCCCACGAGTGGGCGCGCCACTTGGGGGCAGAAGCTCATGGCGACGGCCTGCTGGAGCGTGGCGATGGCCGAGGTGACCTGCGGCGGCGGCGGCTGCGGGAAGAGGCCTGCGCGCTGGCCCAGCTCGGCCTGCTGTGCCATCTGGCGGTCGTACTTGACGATCTCCTGGATGATGGCGTTCTCCTGGTTGTTGAACACGCCCGAGTTGAGATCATGCTGCACCTTGTGCAGGAGGATGGAGTTCTTCTTGCCTGCGGGCGGGCGGGGCGTCAGCGCTGCGGGCGCCTGCTGCATACCGCGGCGGGGCTGTGTGCTGCGGTGCACAGCGAGCGCGTGTGGGAGCGCTTCCTACATGCAGCCAGCAGGTGTGTCTGCTGTATACATGAAGCAGTATCAAGCACCTGCTGTGTACAGGAAGCACGCACTATAAGCAGCAAGCACGCAAGGAGCACCCCTTGCACACAGCAAGCAGGCATCTTTACTTGCTCAGTAAACCCAGTTCACACAATATACCTTCTGCATAGCCAAGGCAGTACCGAGTTCTGTGCTGTGTACAGTAAGCAGGTATCAGACACCTGCCGTAGGCAACAAGCGTGCATGAGGCATCATTTGCATGCAGTAGGCGACTGAGTGCCTACTGTGCACAGTAAGCATGTGGAACTCCTATTGTATACAGCAGGCCGGTATTGGGACCTACTCTGTACAGCCAGCACAGGTGGGGTGCCTCTGCATACAGCAAATGGGTATCAAATGTCTGTTGTGTACAGCAAGCAGAAATTAAGCACCTACTGTATACAGCCAGCAGGTATGGGACACCTACTCTATACTGTCAGCACGCACAGAGCACTTCCTGTATACAGTATGCATTGTGCACCCGTTGTATACATAAAGCAAGTGTGGGACTGTGTGGCAGGCATGCATAGCACCCTCTGTGTGCAGTAATTCTGTATTGGGCACCTGCAGTGTACAGGAACGCGACCAGAACACCTGCCTTACATGCAGCCAGTGCTGAGGACCAGTCCCATATACGGCAGGCATGCCACTCACAAATATGGTGAGCACCTACTATATACAGCAAGTCATTGAATGCTTATTGTATATACCTTGAAAGTCTTCCCTCTAACACTTCTCCACCCAACCCACCCTGCTTTTCCAGCCTGTCCTTATTCCCACAAAACACCAAGGGTCATTGTCTCCCTGACTCCTACATCTAGTTGTCAGCAAGTCCTTAAGGCTCCATCTCTGAACTGTTGGCAAGTCCCCCCTGCCTCCCCCTACACCCCAAGCCCCCAGGCCAGGCCACCATCCCCCACTCCTGTACACTACCCACCCTTGTAGACTGGAAATCTGATCAGATCCTCCTCTGCCTAGAATCCTCCACAGCTCCTATTGCCCCTGATTTACTGTCTGGGCTCCTCTCCCCACAGCCCACTAGATCCCATGTGCCTGGGCCCTGCCTGCCTCCCCACCCCCCTCCTCCCAGGTTACCTGGCTCCCTGGACTCCAGGCCTTTCCCACCTCAGGGCCTCTGCACATGCTGTGTCCATTCCTAGAACATGCCCTCTCCCTTTCTAGCTGGGAACACCTATTCGTCCTGGTCTCCACTCAGCACCCTTAGGAGCCCTCACCGCTCCCCCACCCCCTCCTCTATGACATCGGTCTTCTGAGGATGGCGCCTGGGCCAGTCTTGTGATCCACCACCTACACCTCGGTGGCACACAGTAGCTGTCAATTATTTGCCTAGTGAGCAGTTCTTCTGTACAACTGTAAACCCCCCTACACTGTCTCCTCCTTGGGGAACCAGGGCTGTGGCCAAGGGAATAAGGTCTAGGGACTGGAAAGGGCCTAGGAGATTAGCTGGGCTAGGCTACCTCCCACTTCAGCCTGAAGGCCCCGCAACCAGCAGCCAGGCCCCCTCACCAATGCGGTCCAGGCGGTCGATGGCGACAGTCTCAAAGGCCCGCCGCATCATGGGGTACTCCTCAAGCACCTCGTTGAAGTTGTCCACGCTCAGTGAGTAGAGGCGGCAGTAGGTATCAGCCCGCACGCTGGCTGTGCGCCGGCCCCGTGTCAGCAGGCAGATCTCTGCAGCCAGGGAGGTGACCTCAGCTGCTGCGGCACTCAGCCACACCGCCATCCACCCCTGGGGTCCTCCCAGTGGCCATGAGCACAATCCAGCCTTTGCGCCTCCACTAGTATGACAGGCCCACACCAGCACCCCACAGGCTCCCCACCCTCCGTTCCAAACACGGGAAGGGTTCAGCTCTGTTGCCAGACCCCAGGGCCTTCGGGCACTCACCCCCAAAATAGGAGCCATCAGACAGCTTCATCTCCTTGTTGCCCTTGGTGAGCACGCTGACCACGCCGTGCTGGATGAAGTACATTTTCTTGCCAATGGTGCCCTCACGGATGATGTAGTCACCCGGCTGGAAGACCTCGAATTTGAGTTTGGTCAGCATGGCTGTGACAAAGTTGGGGTCTGCATTGGCAAACAGCGGCATTGAGGCCACCAGCTTCCGGCAGTTGAAGTTGACAATCTCCTGTAGGGGCGGGAGGCAGGGGTGACTTCAGGGTACAGGTTGGCAATTAGACAAGAAAACTCCAAGAGAATCAATGGGAAAATATAACAAAAGGGAAGTGAGACAGGAGATTAAAGATGGCGGCGTGAGAGGTGAGACAGAGGCTTCCTCCTAAAACCGCACACAATATGAAAATAAAGCTACTACAACTACTCTTGAAAGAGCAACGGGAAAGAGAACTACAACAAACTGCACACACCTGGAGACAAGAGCAGCCCTCACGCAAAACGGTAATGTACTAAAGCTGTGGTCCTGCGGGATCCAAGCCCTTCCCCCACCCCAGCTCACCGGCAGGAGGAACAGGAACGGAGCAGAGAGGGAGTGGAGAACTGGGACTGCTGAATACCTAACTCTGGAGATCTACTCTGGGAGCACAAACCTACATTTCATGGTGCTTGCATGATACTCTTGTAATTAGGGGGTTGGAAAGCTAAGACAGGCAGAATTCCTGGAGAGACTAAGATTCCAGCTGCTTGTGAAATCAGGGATCCATACCCAGCTGCTCTGGGACAGGGAAGGTGCAGGCAGTCTGAGAGACTTACTGGCAGGCAGGACCTTGGAAGGAGGCCTGCTGAGGGGGCAAGGACTGCACAGAGCTTGCTGCTCGGGAGAAAGGACAGGTGGACAGGATTGTCCGGGTGTACTCTGCCCAGCAGATTGGGGGTTTTCTGATCTTCGGGTGTGCCAGCTCCCTGGCTGCCTGCACGGCTCCAGGAACCCCTTCTGTGACAGGCAGACTAGTGCACCTTTCGCCTGGCCAGCCCCACCGGGCTTGCAAACCTGGAAGCCCT
>JAQQAC010023519.1:4433553-4448304 GCA_029783875.1 Phataginus tricuspis
TCCCACCAGCAGTGTAGGAGGGTTCCTCAAAAAACTCAAAATAGAAATACCATTTGACCCAGGAATCCCACTCCTAGGAATTTACCCTAAGAATGCAGCAGCCCAGTTTCAAAAAGACAGATGCACCCCTATGTTTATCGCAGCACTATTTACAATAGCCAAGAAATGGAAGCAACCTAAGTGTCCATCAGTAGATGAATGGCTTAAGAAGAGGTGGTACATATACACAATGGAATATTATTCAGCCATAAGAAGAAAACAAATCCTACCATTTGCAACAACATGGACGGAGCTAGAGGGTATTATGCTCACTGAAATAAGCCAAGCGGAAAAAGACAAGTATCAAATGATTTCACTCGTATGAGGAGCATAAGAACAAAGAAAAAAACTGAAGGAACAAAACAGCAGCAGACTCACAGAACCCAAGAACGGACTAATAGTTACCAAAGGGAAAGGGACTGGGGAAGATGGGTGGGAAGGGAGGGATAAGAGGGTAAAAGGGGGCATTACAATTAGCAGCTGTAATGTCGGGGGGCATGGGGAGGGTGTACAACTCAGAGAAGACAAGTAGTGACTCTATAGCATCTCACTACGCTGATGGACAGTGACTGTAATGGGGTTGGTGGGGGGGACCTGATGAAGGGGGTAGTTTAATCACCATAATATTGCACATGTAATTGTAGGTTAATGATACCAAAATAAATTGTAAAACAAAACAAAAGGGAAGTCAGTCAGAATAGGAAGTGATAAAAAAAATCAACAAATAAATAACCACGAACCTTACAATGAGCCAGTGGTGGCAGAAGTTGGGGTGACGGTTACCCTTGGCAAAGAAGCTTCTGGGGGATGGGAATGCTTCACATTTGATGTGGTGGTGGTTACGTGATGATGTCACCTTATGGAATACCCATGAAACATGTCCTTATGATGCAGGCACTTTTCTCTCTGATTCTTTTCAACGGAAAGGAAAGCTTACCTTAAGAAAATCAATAGCTTTTGTATATATAAACAAAAGACACTTGGAAGAAGCTATAATGGAGGAGAAGACTCCATTTACACCAGCATAAAGAGCAAAGATGAACAACAAAAATGTGCAAACTTATCTAAAGATAACTTGAAATCACTCCTGAAAGGCACAAAAGGAGACCTGAGCACAGTGCGTCCGTGGACGTCCTCACCATCACGAAGGTGAAAGATGTCCATCCTCCCTGTTCATTTTTACATTGAACACAATCCCAGTGAACTACCATCAGGTCTGCTTTTTAATAACTGGAGCTAGACAAGTTCTTTTAGAAGGAATAAGCAAAAAAATGAAAAAGCAACGCAGGGACACAGGACTAGCCTTCCCAGCTATTCAAACACTTTGTAAAGCCTGTGATTCAGACAGCATGGTTCTGGCACACACAGCAGGCAGGCCAGTGGGGGAGAGAAGTCCAAAAATAGACCCAAGCACAATGGAACTTTGGCTTAAAGTAGAGATGCCCCGCCCCCAAGTCATGGGGCAAAGCCAGACATTTCCACCGTATGGCTGAAGATGAACCTGAATCCCTTATTCACTCCATATTCCAGGATGAACCCCAGGGCACTCAGGGATGTATGTGTACAAAGTGGAACCATACAAGTACTGGAAGAAAGCACGGGTGACTCCGCTATGACCTGGTCAAACAGTGATCATGTACTGTGCACCTGCTGTATGCAGCAAGCTGCATGAAGGAGGGAGCAGAGCAAGACGGGCCACCTTTGTTTTATATTAAAAAAAGAAAATGGAAGTCATGGCAGGAAGGGCCACATAGAGGACAGGATGGAAGCCGGAAAGTCTATGAATATACGTGGTTTTGTAAATCAGACTTCGGAGATGTGTAAACATTTAAGTAATCATCACACACAGGTTGCCAGGGCCTGGGGCAGGGGAGCGTTGCCAGGGCCTGGGGCAGGCGTCACTTTGGATGGCCACGCATGGGATCGGCCATTAGTGCTGTCAACACGGCTCTGAATGTACTGAAAGTGCCTGGATTTTATGTGTTTCTGGTCTGTGAGGTGCATCTCTATACGTGAATGAAAGTAATGATCAAATACAATCAAACATTGTCAGTGGGGATAGCCACAGCCCTTAGCTCATGGGAGACAATGTGTGTACTATCCTGTGACCGTCCCAGGAAATCTCCGTCCTCCCGACCCTGAGGCACCTGCCCTCCTCGGGGCCTCCGCCCTGGCCATGCCCCTCCCGGCACTGCAGGCTCACACCTGCCTCGCTGCCCTTCCCAGAACTCCCCGCTCCCGCACTCCCTGAGGGCACAGGGCAGGGAACACAGCCGGAGCTCGGCTCAATAACTACGTGGTGAGTGCTGTGGGTTGAACTGTGTCCCCAAAAACTTACGTTGAAGTCTTGACCCCTGGTACCTCTGAAAGGGACCTTATTAGAAAATAGGGTCTTTAAAGACTTGGTCACCCAGAGTAGGGTGGCCCTAATCCATGGCAAGTGTCCTGTAGGAAGTGGGGACACAGATGTATGGGGGGGGCACGGGAAGACGGAGAGAGCTCAGTGATGTGCCCGCAGGGGACGCGAAGGATGCTGGCGCCGCCCGAAACTGGAGAGGCGGGAAGGGCCCTCCCCTGGAGCCTGGGGCACAGCCCTGCCCCACCTTGACCTCGGACTTTTCTATCCCAGAATTGTGAAAGAATAAACTACTGTGGTTTTAAGCCACCTATGTGGTGGGAGTTCATCACAGCAGCCTCCAGAATCTTGCCCGACACCACACAGGCTGGGGGTCATGGCTGGAGGGGACCCGTGTTGGCCCTGTAGCTCAGCAGGGCCCTCGGTGCTTAGTGAACACCGGGCAGCCCGCCCTGGGCTCACCTGCCTCTCCTCGGTCTCTCTGCTCTGTCTGGCACAGTCTCCAAACAGGTGAGTGGAATCAGGCAGAGGGTGGGGGACACCCAGGGGTGTTGGGACATCGGGGGAGCGGGAGATGGAGACTCCTGGCAGGACCTCTGGGTCGGGGGCTGGACCCTGTGCACGTCTAGTCTAAGTCCTTCACGCTGCAGCCGGGACAGCCCCTCCTGCCCTGCGATGCCCCACAGGAGGCCGGCCCGCCCCCGGCACCCGCCTCACCTCCCGCAGGGGCCCGCTGAGCTCGCCCAGGATGCTGTCCTCGTCGAACATCTTGCCCTGGTAGCGGTGCTCGTAGTAGTCGTGGATCTTCTGCCGGAAGTCGGCCGGCAGCTTGTGGAAGGACATGTACTGCTCCACCTGCTTGTACTGTAAGGAGACAGTGGGTCAGAACCGTGCCCAGGCCCGCCCCCGCCAGCTGCAGGTGCAGTGCCAGCAAGCGCAGGGCACCCCCTAAACACGAATTTCAGACCCACATGAGTGGGTTCTCTGCAATCTCCTAGACACGCTTATACTAAAGGAAGTCATTCCTGTGTCCGAGATTTATCTGGCAACCTCACCCAAGATATAGGTGGATGGCAGGACCCCCGGCCCTTACAGGGGCTGGACAGGACCCCCAGGTCTCCAAGATGCTGGACCATTGTCCCTGGTTGGCCTGGCTCCTATCCCCCATGCTCTTTCTAGAAATCACTGGCTCACCCATCCTAGGCTGGGCAGGGGATGTGGGCACCAGGCGGGGGTGCCAGGCCCTGCTGTCCCCAGTATGGCACCCCCAGGGTTGCTCCAGCCCCATTTCCGCCCCGACTCCGCCAGGACACAGCTGCCCTGAGCTCAGCAGAACCCGTGACGGCGGGCGGGTGGCGGCACCAGCTCATGTTTGGGTGTACAGCCTGAGGCTTCCGGGCAGCCAGGGCACCTGGCATCCAGCCCAGCTGACCCGGCTGACCCGGCTGGCACTGCTGGGGGCGGCTCGCAGCTGCCCATCCACTGGATAGCACTTCAGGATGGATGGGGCAGCGCTTGCGAGGGCCATGCACACCCTGCCCTTCAGAGTGGGGAAGCTGAGGCACAGAACGGAGAGCAAAGCTGACCAGAAAGGGCCAGCATGTGGGGCCAATGCCTACTCCTTCTTGGCCCTTCCCAGCCCCCCGGTCCCCTGGCCCTAGGACTGGCCCTGTGGAGGCTACTCACCACCCAGCGGCCAGGTCCCAGCAGCAGACTTGCTGCCCCAGAGGCCTCCCCCGTGGGACCCCCAGGCCCTTGGACTCTCTGGCTGCCTCCTGTGCCCCAGCCCCTCTCCCTCCAGAGACTCCAGCTGTGACCCTGCCTCCCAGAGAGGTCTTTCCGTGCTTCAGCCCCCAGAGAGTTCCCTGACGCCCTGTGCACTGGCCCTGCCTGTCATCGGCCCCTTGCCCCGTGTCCCTCTCAACCCCTCTTGCCATGGGCCTCTCCAGGCTCCCCCCTCTGCAAGGGCCCTGAGCTTTCCCACCATCTTTCTGCAGGCTGCTCCTTCTGCCTGAGGGGATTCCACCCATCACAGCCATGGCCCCTCCAGGGTCCCCACGCCCCCCACACTCCCTTCTGGCCACCGTCCTTAGCGTGCCACATGGAATTGGGGGACGGGGCTGGGGAGGTGGCCCCCAGGCCTCTGCAGTGTGCCCCCCTATCAGACCTTCTCCTGGTACTGGCGCCGCGAGGAGTCCAGCGACTGGATGAGGGCAGTGGCGTGGCCGATGAACATGGCGTAACAGGTGGCGCCCACTATCATGCTCAGCATCGTCAGCCAGATGTCCGTCATGCTTTCGGGCGCCTGGCGCCCGTACCCGATGCATAGCATGTGGCTCATGGCCTTGAAGAGCGCGAAGGAGTACAGCTCGCTCCAGGAGTGGTTCTGCAAGGCCACGGGGTGGTGGGCAGGCGCTCTGGGCCCCAGGAGCCCCTCCCCGAAGTGCCCACCCACCCGTCCTCCCCACACTCGCTGAAGGTCCGGGCACATGTCCCGCACCAAATTTCAGCCAGGAGGCAGTGTGCTGTTGGGGGCCCCTGGTCTTCATTTCCTACAGCCCACGGTCCCACTTTCCCATCCAAGGATCACCCCGCAGCATTGTCCTTCAAATACATTTCCGTAAATAAGAAGTGGAATCAATCGGAAGGGAACAGTAAGCACATGATGTCCCCAGGAGACCAAGATCTTGTCTCCCTCAATGACCAAGGGGCTGTCTCCCGAAGGCCTGGGGTCTGGGCCGCGGGGTACGGGGGAGGCTTCCGGGCGCGGGGCGCCAGCTTGCGCGCTGGGGTGGAGCCCCGGCCTCTCCCAGGGCCTGGCCAGCCTGTGGGGCAAGGAGGGCGCTCACCACCATGCCGTTGATGGAGACCCAGCAGTTGCGCGGGAAGTCCTGCAGCATAGGCACCAGGAACTGCAGACAGCCGTCCCAGTGGCACAGGAGGAGCATCATGCTGATGAGGTTGCAGATGCGCATGACCGCGCTCGCCAGGTCGTAGGTCATGTGGAAGATCTGGGGGCGGGGCCTGAGGGTCCAGCCGACCACCGGGAGGAAGCCCTCGGGCGGCACCCGGACACGAGCGCCCCCACGCCCGGAGGCCCCGCTGCCTTCGGGTTCACGAAGAGTCCCGACGGGAGCACGTGGCCCCTCCCCCGCCAGCCCCTGTCGCCACCGCTTCCCTCCTCGGGGCCTTGTCGCTGCCCCGGGAACCGGCACGCGCCGTCCCCCGGAGTCCACCGGGCGGCCAGAGCTGGGCCACCCTGGGCCCGGAAGCGGGTCCCGACGTGGAGGACAGGCCGCGATTTATCTTCCTTCGGCCTCGGGTCCCCATTGCCTCGTCTTACAGGGCCCGCGCTGCGCTCTCCATAGGGCCCCTCCGCGAGGGACCTGTGACCCGCCCCGTGCTCCCCCGGACCCCGCTCCAGTGCTCACGGCCTCGGCGCTGGCAGCCTGGAAGCCCCGGCCGGGGCGTCACAGCACCGCCCGCACCCAGGGTCCCGCACGCCCCGCGCTCACCTCCTCCCACTGATGGATGTAGCGGATGAGCCGCGACAGGCGCAGCAGGCGCAGCAGGCTGAGGATCTTGGTAAAGCGCACGATGCGCAGCGCACGCGCAGTCTTGTAGACCTCGGAGTCGATGCCCTTCTCTACGATGAGGAAGATGTAGTCCACGGGGATGGAGGACACGAAGTCCACCACGAACCACGTGCGCAGGTACTTCTTCTTGATTTTCTCGGGGTCCAGGATGATCTCCGTGTTGTCCTCGATGACGATGCCCGTGCGGAAGTTCAGCACAAGGTCCATGAGGAAGAACGTGTCGGAGACCACGTTGAACACAATCCACGGGGCTGTGGTCTCGTCCTTGAAGAAGGTGATGCCCACGGGTATGATGATGAGGTTTCCCACCATGAAAAGCAGCATGGTGAAGTCCCAGTAGAACCTGGGGACGAGGCGTGGCATCATGCCTCTGGCCTTTGCCTGTGCCAAGCCCTCTGCCAGGCGCGCCTTCCACGCTGCGCACGTGTCTTCCGGCACCAGCTCAGGTCTCCCCTCCTCTGGCAAAGCCAGCACTTAGGCCCCGGGTCATGGCTAGTGTGCATCCCATCCTCCAGACAGGGCCTCCCTGCCGCTGCCCTCCCCCAGCCTGCAACCCTCCTGCTGGCTCAGCTCCGCCCTTCCCTCCTTGAAGAAGAGCTCAAGAGGGTGCTCAAAAATGGATTGTTTCCCTTGGCCAAAAAGGTCCAATGTGGCTGGCACAGGATTGACATCCAAAAACAATTGCAGATGAGAAAGGAGAGAGGAGCTGGGGTGGTGGGGAGTGGGGGTTCTGGAGCCAGGAGTGTTGGGCATGCTGGGTGGCAGGCGTGGTGGGGGACACCAGGCAGGAGAGTGCAGGCTGGGAGCCGGCCAGGGGCACCCTGATGTTCAGGGGGGCAGGGCCCCCATCCAGATCTGAGCAGTGGGCATCCGTCCACATGGGGCACTGGCTGCTCTGCCATTCCAGGAAGCACTCTGGGGGGCTGGACAGAGGGAGAGGGCAGGGCATCAGCCAGCAGGGAGAAAAGACCAAGACCTCCTTGGAGATGGTGGCAGAAGCCTGAGCAACAGGACTTGGCATTTAATGTGATAAATACTCCTGAAAAGTGACCACTGGCTGCCTCCACTTCCAAATGCACCCGGGACAGATTCAGATCCCTGAGATCAATTCCTGAGCTCCACCGGGGAAGTGCTCACAGCAAGGCTGTCCATTCAAGGAGTGCCCACTGATGGCCTGCACGGTGTCCTGAATAAAGAGGCCAGGCGTGGGGACATACGGACGGATGCAGCAAGAGGCCACATGGACCAATGCCCGGCCCGCAGCAATCGAGAAAATTCAAATCAAAACCGTTCCAAGAGAAAACTGCCTGTCAGTTCCTCAAAAAGTTAAAGAGAGTTTCCATCTGACTGGGTAATTCCACTCCCGGGCATTCCCACAGGAATTGAAATCAGGGACTTGGACTCAGACAGATACTGTGTGTGTGACTGTCCACAGCGGTGCTGCAACACAAACCCAAAACAACACAAATAAATGAGCAGCAAAAGCCCCAGCACAGACTCGGCTCGTGAACTCCCTATTTTGGAAGCCGCTGTAAATTGGCTCCTTTCTGGACCAGCGAGGGAAGTGCTGTTAACACCGTGCCTGCTGGGTGACCCAGGCTTCCACCTCGCGGAATTGAACCCAAGGAATCTGTCCAAGCCCAAGAGAAAAAAATTAAAAAGCGATTTGCAGCACAATGTTCACAGTAGCTTGGTCTGTGAGAGTCAAAGGCTGGAGGGGACCCGACATCTAACACCCGGGTGGCAGGCATGGCCTCGGGCAAGTCCTCCAGCCCCTGGGGATTCGGTCTCTGCTTCTCTCCATCCAGGAGGCAGCCTGTGAGCCCCTCCCCAGCTCTGTCCTGCCCACGCGCGATGCAGCCTTCTGAGTGGATGTGGGGACCCCAGCCGCGGTGGGGAGGACCCTGGACCTTGGGGGCCTCACGCACAAGCCCACCCAGGGGACAAGACCTGGAGAGAGAGCTGAAAAGACTGACATGACTTGGGGGTGGATGTTAAGGGTTATGAATGCTTAACATTCAACACCTTCCTTTGCCTGGATCTAGATGGGTGTGGGGCTCAGACTCCCGGTCTGGGATTTGGGGCCCCACCTGCCTTTTCCCCATCCCCAACCCCAGAGTGTCCACTATAGAGCTCCCACCAGCCCCCTGTCTAGACTGAGACCTGTCCCTACCTTCAGGGCACACACACTGGGAGAAAACAATCAGGAGAGTCCCTGAGAAAGCTGGGGGCTAGAAACTGCCAGGGGGGCCTAGAAACACTCTAAATGGCCAGAGGGCACAAGGGCATCCTGCACAGGTGACTCTTCCCAGACATCCTCTCCTTTATTCCTGGATGGGGGGCACCACACTTCCCCATCAACAAACCAGGGAGTGGGGCAAAGCTGAGGTGCAGGCCTGCCACTGCCGGCCTCTCCTCCGTCTGCTGCCCATGTTGTCTGGGAGCTCCATCACGTGGCGCGGCCCCCCCAGCCTTCCTAGACTGGGTGGCATCCCCTGGGTTTATGAGGGGTCAGAGGGCAGGGGGCTGGAGAGGCACTGACGGGCAGGACGGCCCAGCACCATCCACAGGGGAAGCCACCCAGTCCAACTCAGGCCAGGGCCTTGAGCCCTCATCCTCTCCAGCCAGCCTGGTCCCCCCGCAAGGTGGCAGGAAGAGGACAAGGGACACCACATACCCACAGAGGGGAAACTGAGGCCCCTAGCCCCCATCTCGCAAGCTGATCACTGTCCTTCTCTGGGCAGCGCCTCATCTGTCCAATCCCAGCACATCAGGAGCCCTGGGACCACGAGGACCACTGAGAAGCAGGGACCACGGACACCGTCAGGCAGCCAGTGGGCCAGGCACACAGTCATACGCAGGACCTCTGATGGCCATAATGAAATCCTGCATTTAAAAATTTTCCCAAACAAATAACAGGCCCGATGGGGCCCCTGCTCCTGTGGAAACACCCGGATCCCAGGAGGGCAGCTGCATGAGCTGTTCCATGCCTTGTTCGCAGAGGGAGAAACTCAGCCCTGGAAGATGCAGAATGAGGCTGGGGTCTCCCAGGGAATGGAGGGGTCGGCGGCAACCGCCCACACCCCCAGGTCCGGGGCCTCTCAGCTCCAAGCCCCATAGATGGGTCAGCCTGGAACCCTCTCCCAGGCCCAGACACATACCCACGTGTCCCGGCACTGTCCCCACCGTGAGGTCAGTTCTCCCTCCTGCAGCTGCCCAGCCGTTCCAGGCTCAGGCAGAGAAACCTGGGCCCCACAGGTGTATAGTGAGAGAATCCAGGCAGCCGACTTCCAGACCCGCCCTCCCAAGTTCCTGAAGCTGATAAGCATCCCCCTTGTGCCAGCAAGGAGTGGAACAAGGCAAACCAGTCCATGGTGGGATCTTTGCCCGCCACCCCGGGGCAGGGGAGGTCTGGGAGCTCTGCCCAGGCCCCATGGCCACTGGTTAGGGATGTGGTGGACAGAGGCAGCCGGCTCCCTCCCTGCAGGATCTGAGAACCTGGATCAAGCAGTCCGGGAATCATGGATTGGGCAGATCCGAGGGCATTAGGGGCTGGAGATGGGTGACTAAGTGCCCGCAGAGACGGAGGCTTAGGGGTCCGAGCCCTCTGGTGGGGAGGTGACATCATAGACAGGTGTCAGATATTAAGAAAGAGATGCCAGAGGGGGAGACAGCTGGGTCCCTGGGTGGCCCCCAGACAGGGCAGACGGTGGGGCCGATTGTATGCTGCGCCCAAGGGACACGTGGTGCCCAGACCCGGCCCTTCCTCAGGGTCCCCAGCCCGGATGGGGATATCAGGCATTTCCCAGAGACGCTGCAGAGGGGCCGCTTTAGCCAGAGTGGGCAGGGCGGGCTTCGTGGAAGAGGGGGCATTTGGGCAGGGTATGAAGACGGAGCTGCATGGCAGCACAGGGGCACCCGGGCAGAGGGGGCAGCAAGATGAGAGGCCCTGTGGCCTCCCTCTGAGGCCAGCTGGGCAGCCTCGGGCTGGAGCAGAGGGAGAGGGGTTGTGGGGGGCCAAGTTCTCCAGGCCTGGTTGCGGTAGGGTGCGGGGCGGGAGCGAGAAAGATGGGCAGATGTGTATTTTGAGAGTCCCTACTGGCGGCTGGAGGCCAGGAAGGGGGCAGAGGGCGACATCCGGGTGGGAGATGGGGTGGCCTGTGCTGGTCAGATGGTGGCTTTGCTGAAGGGGGAAACGGAAGCAGGGTCTGGCTGTTCCCTGAGGCATCCCTGGGGGGTTGAAGAGGGGCTTGGTGGTGTGAAGTCTTTAAAGCAAAGACTCAGAGACCAGAATTTCCAAATTCTGGCAGGAAGGCCCTGGAGGGAAGAGGTGGGCCTCAGCCACACCACCCCAACCCCTTCACATGGCCCGTGCGGCTTCCTCCTAGCCAGGTGGGCCCCGGGCCTCAATCCTCCCACCTGGGAAATGGGATCACCTGCTGGCCCTGCTTCAGTGCCTTTGTGATGGGTCCAGAGCGGGGAAACCCTCGCCCCTGCGCCTCATCCCCATGAGTTAGTGCAGGGATTTGCAGAGAGCTCCCCCACCCCATCCTGACCTCCTGCTGAGTCTGGACCATCTGGGTGGGGCCTCCAGTCTCAGTCTCTTCAAGCCAGCCCCTCCCCACCCAGCCCCCTGGGGTCCCTGAGGATGTGACAGAGATGCAGGTCAGCATCCACTGGTCCTGGCTTGTCAAAACTCCTCTGAGGGCCAGGAAGGGACCTACTCCCAGCTGGACACAGGAGAGATTCAAGTCAGACCTCAGGGGCACTTACAGACTTAGGAACAGGATGACAGGCACCTCATCTCTCTCTTCGGCACTGCGGACTCTGCCCCCCAGGCCAGGCCTCCCCAGACCCACCATGGCCACCCCTGTCACCCAACTGGCAACCATCCAAGGAGGTGGTGGGAAGGGATGGGAAAAGCCCAGTCAGGAGACAGCAGCCCCAGCTGGGCCCCACATGGGCCACCCCTTCCTGGGGCCCCCATGCCCACCACCTCCAGACATATCCTCCTTCACAGATGTCAGGCTTTTCCATGTTGGGGCCCATTTGGTCTCCAGAATCGATGGTGTTCCAGGCAAAAAGAACAGGAATTCACTGTATTTAGTTTTAAATATTTGGGAAAGGGGGCAGACCTGCTAGGGCCCCTGGCAGTCAGTGTGGGGGTGGCCCCAGGAACGTGTTCAGACTCAGCACAGACCTCAAGGCGTAAAGAAGGAGACCAACCCTTCCCTCTGTCCCTTGAATTGGCCTCTCCATATCTCACTCCATGGAGGCCTGGGGACGTCTCTCAGGGCTTCTGCACACTGGACACTGGCATTAGTGTCACCCCCAGGCCCCCTTTACACGTGAAGAAGCCACTTCAGAAGCGGGTGGGCTGGCCCAACACTGCCCAGGAAATGGAGGGCACCATCACCAGCGTCTGCTGGCACCCACTGTGTGCCAGACTCCAGGGCGTGTTGGGGACCACGACAGGGGGCTGAGCAGCCAGTAAGCAGTACCAAGTGGAACAGGCCACTTCCGAGGGTGCAGGCACCCCAGACACAAAGGAGATGAACAGTGGGGCGCACATGCCGGACGCAGGGGGCAAGGGAGGCCCCGGGGAAGCCACGTGGGAGCTGGGAGTTGAAGGGTCGGAACTGGGTCGGGGTGTCTGTGGGGGCAGCTCTGCAGGAAGGGAGGAGAAAGGGTGTGAGAGTTGAGGCCCAAGAGAGGCTGTGAACGTCAGACATCTCCCAGGAGGCTCCAGCAGCCACACAGGCGTGGAGGCCCAGCCAGGGTGGTTCTAGTTCACCCAACATTAATTGTAACATTCTTGGTGCCAGACAGGTGCCAGGCCAATCTTCACATGACAGTCTCCACCGGCAAGCAACAGAGTGGTAGCTCAGTGGAGGGCGGACACCACCGGGTGGGGACCTGGGGATGGCGGGAGTCCCTGCCCCTTTGAAATCGTGTAAGGTGTGTGGACACCAGTGGTGATGGTATGTGAGCCATTGGGGCGTGAGGCGCATGTGGACAAGTGGACGCCCCCTCACTACCCCAGAAATGGTTTTTAGACACTACACACATGTAAACAGAGGGGTGACCCATGACCCACACCCAGGTGCTCCCAATATCTTGAACAATCTCAGGACGCCTTTTTCCTGCCATGTCTTCTTAGCCTTGACAGGATGTGGCCAGACTGCCCGGCAGTCAAGAGTGTGGCCTCGGAGGCCAGCCTGCCCACGTGTGAACACCCAGTCTGCCCCTGTCGGTTACTTAGGGCAACTGCCTGGAACGTGGACAGCTGGGCACCCACCTCACTGACATGAGGATTGGATCAAGGAAGGGTCAAGATATAGTGCTCTCATCACACGCTTGGGGGTCTGTCCCCATATTGAATCAGGAGGGTTTAGAAGGGGCACAGTTCCCAAAACACAGGCGGGTGTGGAGGCCCTGCTGCACCCAGCTTGGCAATATCTTTAAATTGTCCATCCTGAACGCAGGCCACTGCTGCCACTGCGGGTGCCCACCCGCACTTCACAGTTTATCTGCCCAGCCTGGACCACAGGGACCTGAGCTCAGGGGGGCACAGGATGGGGAAGCCCAGCTCCTCCCCCCAGTACCCCTTCCGCAAGCCACATGATGCCCCTTCTGCAGCCAAGAGGAGCCCAGGGTCACCCACCATCCAGGGGATGCTGCAGGCAGCCATACCCGAGGGGTCCTGGGGGAATGGCTACTTTCTGAAGCCACCACCCCGTGCCCTCCAAGTCCCTGATGTCCCTTCCCAGCCAGCTGGCACTAGCTGCCCATGCACAGTGGCCACATAGGCTCGGGAGCCCTGGAAATCACGTCCATCCCGCTTCACAGACCAGAACATGAGCTGAGACACCCAAGTTCTCCCAGCCTGGACCACAGAGGAGTGCTGAGCCCCAGTGCAGGTCAGGACCACCCAGAGGCACCCCATCTGGGCCCCCTGGATAGCCCCCAAAACTCAAGCCACTGGTCAGGGCTGCATTCATCTCCCAGGGAAGGTCTGAGAGGTGAGGAGTTGAAACCCCAGACTTCTCCAGTTTCTGTCCCTACTTGTGCACCCCTGGGCCCATTTCCTCAGTTGTCAAGCACTGAAGCTGTGGAAGGGCAGGGAAAGGGAAAGTCCCACAGACCCCCTTTCCTAGCTCTGGGGGTCCATAAGCTAGTGCAGCACCCCCCGCCCACTCCCTGATGGGGGATCTCAGGCCCGGGAAGGGGAGACCGCTGAACACAGGCGGCGGTGCTGTCCGTGGTGCTGAAACCGCGTGCCCAGAGAGCCAGGGCTGGGCGGCCGGGCGGCCCTGCATGGAACCGCCTGCACCCAAGCTCACTCAAACCATGCACACAGCGCGACCCACTGCCCACCGATGCACGCCCACCCCGGGCACGTGCACACACACACCGTCTCTCCCCAGCACACACCACAGTGACCCGCCACGCAGACGCTTCCTTAGGGACATGCCTTCCCCCCAGATCACTCGGCCCACACCCCCACGACCCCCGCCTCCGCAGTCACATGTCTGTGATCACACACACACGGCCTGCGTGACACGTACTGTTCAAACTCAGGCCTCACCGGCCCACGGCGCCCGCCCAGGAGAGAGAAGGCAAACATACGCGGCCGTGACCCTGCACGGGGTCTGAGTCTTTCCACGCATCATGGTTTAATCCACATCAACATCTGCACACCCACTAACACATGGGTACACCACCCAGAGTCTCTTCTGATGCGGCTCAGATAAGCCACAGCCTGGGGCCCCAGGACTCTCAGCGCCCCCTCCGAGCACAATACCCAAGCCCAGGGACCCGGAACGCACCTCCCTGCAGCGTGGAGCGCAGGTGGAGACCATGGGAGCGGGACGTGTCCGCTTAACCCTTTCTCCACCAGCCTCTCCCTGGCGCGTCCTTTCTGGGCGCCTGCCCTTCTTCCTTCCTTCCGCTCCGCCGCCTCCCCGGCGCCCACGTTCCCCTCTATTCGTCCTCTCCACCCCTCCGCACTCAGACCCTGATCCTGCGGCCCGTGACGCGCGCCCACCCTGCAGGGCGGGGGCTGTCAGAGTGCGTGGGAGGGGGCGCGCCAGCATCCAGGCTGGAGCCTGCGCGTGCCTCCCAGTGCCTTTCCAAGGGCGGAGCCTCGCGCTCCCAGGTCATTCCGGGGCGGGTCCCGGATGCACCCGAGGTCACCGAGGGGCCCTGAGGTCATCCGTGGGGCGCGTCACCCCGCCTTCCCGGAGACACTCCAAGGACGGTCCCCGGGCGCGAGCTCTCGCCGTGCCCCTTTCGCCGCCGCCGGCTCCTCGCGCGGGCCGTACCTGAAGTCGCTGTACGGGTGGATGATCCAGGCGCCCGCTGACTTGACGCGCTCCTGCTCGCGCTCTACGGCCTTCTGGCTGCCGAACATCCGCAGCGAGAACTTGTTGACGCCCGGCTGCAGGAGCGCGCCGAACTGGCGCTGCATGAAGCTGGCCTGGCTGCCGCGCGGCTCCCCGGCCGGGCCCGCCTCCTCGCTGCCTGCCTCGTCCGCCGGCGCGGGCCCCGCTGCCGCCCCGCGGCATGAGAACGACACCTTGCTCCCGCGCGCCAGGCCCTCCGGCCCCGCGGGGCTGCACTGCGGCTCGCCGCGCCCGCACTCGCCGTTCGGGCTGCCCTTGGCGGTGCTGGCCGCTCCTGGGGTGCCCGGGCGGCCGCAAGAGCTGTCGCGGCTGCGGAGCCGGGCCCGCGGGCCGCCCTCGTCCGCCGCCTCCGGGG
>JAQQAC010023519.1:4453304-4548213 GCA_029783875.1 Phataginus tricuspis
CGGGGAGGGAGCCCCGCCTCTGCCGGGGACCCTTCCCGGTGCGTCCCTCCTGGCCCCGCTCCGGGGAAACTGAGGCCGCTGGGTCGGGACGGCCCAAGGTCACGCGGCCTGAGATTTTGCAGACCTGCTTGGGACACGTCCCAGAAGGGGAAACTGAGGCTTGCAAAGCGGAAGGACGCCCCCAAGGTCACCAAGACAACACGGGCGGGGCCTCTGCGCGCGACCTTGGAGGGGGCCTCTCCCCGAGCCTGGGGTCCACCTGTGTCCAGAGGGCACAGCAGGGCAGTAAACGAGGCTGGGGCTCGGAGAAGTGGGGCCAATCTTTCTATAGGTTTGAGAAATTCCATAATAAAGTGTGTTTTAGCCACCGGAGCCCCTGCTCTGTCACTTGTGTTGGGGCGATGGACTCGCAGAGTGGGGTCAATGCAGGAGTCTCTCCCCCACATCCTGCTTTTGAGGAAATTGAGACCAAATTAGGGAAGGCTGGACCAAAGGAAGAGCCACACCAGGGTGCTGGCGCCCCACCTCTGCAACAGTCCCCCAAAGTGCAGTGGGGGCTGCGGTCTCCTGTAAGGCTGGTGGACTTTAAATGGGTATGTGCCTGGGGCTACATGGGGCCAGAGCCCACCGTTCCTTCCCATAGGATGTCCACATGGGAGCCCCACTGGGTTACCCCATTTCTCTGCCAGGTCCGCTCTGGGAAGGCACTTGAGGCCCTGCTTCTGGGACTGGAGCCTGGTTGGGGTGATTCCTGGTATTAGGTGACACGTGGGCATAGGCCCAGCATTCTGTCCCTAGTGTGGGAGGTGTCATGAGAGATCAGTGAAGGAGAGAAAGAGGAGAGGGAAGGAGAGGCCTTGAAAACCAGCCACGGGAGGGACACGCCAATGGAGGAGGCAGGAACCCCGCCTCCTAGGACCCTCCAGCCTACACCCACCAGGATGTCAGGCATGAAGGTGGAGATGTGACCCGTCACACACAGCAGACACTCCATGGTGATGATTAAGGGTCCCATGCGGACGATGGGCGGGCTGAGCTGGACCATCTTATGCCCCTGCCAGGCTGCCCTCAGCCCTGAGTATTATTCCTGTGCCCTTACCAGGCAGTCTGTCCTCCCAGGGGGCTACCTCCACTGTGCCCTGGCCAGATCTGTAGCCAGATGGGTGGGCAGGGAGGGCTCCTGTCTGTTCTAAGGTGGGGAGAGAGAGAGGGTGGGCGGGCCACAGACTTGGTCGTGCCAGGCTGCGGCCCGCCCCGGGCAGATGTGTGTTCCAGCTGAAGGGGGATCTTTTATGCTCTCCCTGGGAAGATGTCAGTCTGGGCAGGCCGCCAGAGCCCCAGGGTTCAATGGCTGAGAGTGGGGAGGAGGCAGACCAGCTGCCCTGCATGAGGCAGTGGAAGAGGCAGGCCTAGACCTTTGGCTGGAGGACTCTGGAGCCAGGGGGTTCCGGCCCCCTCTGAGCCTCCAGGACCTCATCGCAGGTCCTGAGACTGCTGCCCACACCCAGCCTCCGCCTGGGCCAGGCTGCCAGCAGCCTCCTGTCTCTCCAGTCACCGCTGGCCCAGACCAGAGTATTCTTTGCATCCACTCTTCCAGCGAATACTAAGCTGAGAGTCAGAAGGGAAGCTACCAGGCCAACCCTTGCCTGGGGAAGGCTGACAGGAGCAGAGATACTCAACGGAGCAAACCTAACATTTAGTCAGCATTGATTCATCCGCTGAAAGGCAGGAAGTGGTGCCCGACCCGGAGCCGAGAGGGGTGACCCCGGAGGCCTGCGGAGGCCTAAAGGAGTGCAGGGCGGGTGTTGCGTGACTAGCTTCTGTGTGAAGGGATACGTGGGCTCAGGTGGTGACAGAGACGGCAGGGGACGGAATGGATAGGTACAAACCCTCCATCAGCTCACATGGCTTGTTTCAACTCCCCAAGTCCCTCCCTGCCACCCAGTCTGCCCCACTCCCTCTCCATCACTGGCCTGCGAGCACAAGGACCCCAGCTTGCTCAAGCCCCCCAGGCCTCTGCCCTGCCTGGCCCCCCAGCGCCACCGCCAGAGCCTGTGTTCACCTCCCTCTGCGCCCTCCACAGCACTTGCCACCCTGTGTTTCCTGCTCTGTTGGGGCAAGTCCAGGTCGGATGTTTGGAACCCTGAAGCCCATACAGTTTGGGGACCCCTCTGAGTGAAAAATAGCTTACGGACAGCAGACAGAACCAGGCCCTAGCCTCGGCAGCCTCAGACCAGTGAGGGGCCCCAGAATTCAAGCTCCAAGGCCTTCTGGAAAATCCACCACAGATAAGAAACTTCA
This sequence comes from Phataginus tricuspis, assembly GCA_029783875.1. Classification (NCBI taxonomy): domain Eukaryota; kingdom Metazoa; phylum Chordata; class Mammalia; order Pholidota; family Manidae; genus Phataginus; species Phataginus tricuspis. The sequence continues at coordinate 4,455,606 of JAQQAC010023519.1, forward strand.
GATGTCTGACCAGCCCTGTGGTGACACAGGAACCCACATTTCCTGCTGGCCTAGGAACGTGGGTGATGCATCCCAGGTCTCAGAGATGCAAGTGCAGAAGCCATGTGCCGTTGTGCAGGGCAGAGAACCCTGGTGTCCAGTGACCGTCAAGCAGATCACCTGCACAATAAGGGTGACCCCAGCACCGCCCTGTGAGAACGCGAGGCCCCCACCTCTGACCAGTCGCCCTTCACTGAGCCCTCTGCTGCTGGGTGAGGCCCCAAGTCCCTCTTGTTGCCAACCACTGTGGAGCTGTGGGGTGTCCCCACTGCAAAGGGGAGGTGCTCTGGGGCTGGAGGAAGGCCCCCAGAGGCTTCACTGCAGGCCCTATCCTCCCAGGACTCCTGGTCCAAGGGTGATGTGCCCATGGAGAGAATGGGTGGCCCTGTTGGCCCAGAGAAGCAGGGGGCATTTCCAGGCAGCTCCAGAAACGCACCCTTGTTCCATCTGATGTCTGCCCAGCCCTGCTTCCCTGCAGGCTGTGACCAAGATGTGATGCCTGAACCCCCCATCCCTCACCGAGTCCTTGCCAAAGATCATTGAATCCTGTGACTTCTCCATCCCACTCCTGGGGAAACTGAGTCAGGCTTTAGCAGGATGTCACCAAGAACACACTCCCGAGGCCCAGGGCTGCATACTGCCGGCTCTCATTAAACGCTTCCTGAAAGGATGGGTGAATGGGTGACAGATCGTGCTGAAAGGGAAAACGCAGGGCTGCCTGCCAGGGGGGGTGTTTTTGTGCCCAGACCGGCGGGCAGCAGCCATGCAAGTCAGCAGCGCCCCTCCCTGGGCAGGCCAGCCCCTCCCCCTCCCCACCACCCATCGCCCCGCCTGCTGGCCTGCCCCCCAGGAAACGCCCCTGTGCCCCAAGGCGCCACCTGCCAGACACCCCTGCCTGCTCCATGTGCACGAGGACTCCAGCACCTTGGTGACGCTCTGAGCCCCGAACGGCTCCCTTCTGGACCCCGCAGGTGCAGTATTGGAAGCAAGATGGGTGAAGCCCCTGCCTACCAGGGGCACACGCCCACTACACTGACATGCGTCAGGGAGGCCCAGCCAAGGGTGGTGTCCCACCTCATCAGCGGTTTGGCTGGTCTTTCACACGGACCTTGTCCACCAGGAACGGCCCCACCCCAGGCATACCAGCGGTGCTGTCATTGCCGAGTGAGTGAGTAGGAATGCGCGTCTTCTAGGCCAGACAAAAGTTTAAGTGGTAGGTGCCCCAGGAACCTGGCCTCAGGGAAGTGAGGCCCAGGTGTGCGTCAGAAGATCCTGGCCCAGGTCCTGCTCCGCGTGTGCGTGGTGCCCTCTGCTGGCGGCCAGCAGGCAGGACCAGGCCCACAATTCCCCAACGTCACACCCAGGTTTTCTGGGACTTGGTGGGTTGTTCCTCCTCCTAGGCTCTGGGCCTCCCGTAGGGCCTCATACCCCTCCCGGGGACTCAGGGAAGTCAGCCTCGTGGCTGACTGCTGGCGACCTGTGAAGCACCCCGGGTCTGAGGGACCCTCCATCCACCTTAGAGCCATGAGCTTCACGCTGGGGGCCGGCGGGCCAAGCGAGTCCTAAGCTTCTGTACCACTGGCAGCCTGGGCTGTTTTGCCAACACTTGAAGATGCATTATTTCTCCTTGGAGCAGGATCTCAGGAGGCTTGGAAGAGCTGGCCCAGTGCCCCCTGCTGGTGGTGTGTCTGAAGGTGCTGAAGGTCTGGGCTCCCCACAAGGGCCGTGGGGTAATTGTGCACCCTCAGCGTGGAAACAGGTTTGCCCTGAACAAGCCGTTCCCCCTCTGGGGCTGTTTCCCCACTAACACGCGGTAGGAGGCCTAGATGGCACCTGCAGCCCCGGGTTTGGTGGCGAGGGCCCCGTTCCCACCCCCCTCGGCTGGAACAAAGTCCCCAGAGGTTGGCTCCATGCTCCCTCACATCCAGGGCCTCTCCAGCTCTTACAACTTGGCCCCAGCTGCCTCCACCTTTCAGACCAGACCCCCGTGCCCAAACCAGGACAGATGTATGCTGGGCTGTGTGGGGTGCCCGGTCCATTCTGGGAGGCTGGTGGGAAGGGTGCCAGGCTCTGTCTAGCCTCTCGGGAGGCAGGAAACAGGCTGGAGGGAACCAGTGGGTGATGTCTGTCCCATTCTGACCTGCTGCAGGGGCGAGGCCTTCTCTGGGGCATCCACAGGACCCCTGGGCCCCTCCCTGACTTTACACTTTGTCCTGGGAACAAAGCTCCCAGCCCGACTAGTCAGTCCCCCACCCCCATACATGGTGCCACTCAGGCCTCAGTATCCCGCCGTGCTCCACCCGGGCAGCAGAAGCCCTCACAAGCTCTCCTGGGGAGACCCAGACGGTTGCAGACTGGAGCCAGGAGAGGAGGAGGCAGGTCAGCCTTTATTGGTGAAGGCGTGGGAAGGGTAAGGACGCTCTGGAGGGAGGAGAAGCCTCAGGTCCAGGTGGAGAGGGGACGGATGGGACAGCACAGGGGCCAACTGCAGCTCCTGCACGCCGGTGGCCATCCTGAGGGGCAGCCACGTTGCCGCAGCAGACCTGGGCCCTTCTGCAAGGTCTCAGGAGGTGTTACTGGGGTTGGGGCCTCAGGAAAAGGCACAGACAAGGCCCGCGGGACACGGTGGGGCAGCAGGGGCCTGGCACAGACCTCAGGGCTCCCTTGCGGAGCTCGTGAATTGTTTAAAAAGGAAAACAAAACCCCTCAGAAAGAGAATCCTACATATAGAAAACCCTTGTGTGGCTTTTCTAAAAAAGGAGAGAAAACGTATGATTTGAATCCACAATGATCCGCTTCACTGGGTGGGTCTCCTTCAGAGTAGAGGGTGGAGCTGAGCAGACACGGCAGCGGGGCTCCCCGAAAGGACGCCAGGGGACCCCGCCTGCGGGGAGGGGCCCCAGGCAGAGCCCCACGCCGCCCTCACCTCCGCTCAGCTGGCGTTCCTCTGCCGGACACTCTTGCCTTTGTCATTCACGTGGTGCCCGCTGCTCTTCCTGGGGACACAGGGGACACTCGGTGCTCAGGAGGACCCAACGGCGGCTCCCACTCCCATGCCAGCAGCTACTCCAAGCCCGCCTGTCTGCCCCTGGGACTTACAGCGGAGCGGAGCCCATGTCTTCGTCTGGTGGACACGCAGCCACATGCAAGAGAGGGACAGGCCATCAGCGTCACTTTGGATGAGGCCCCAGGGGCTCCTGTTCCGCTGAGTCCTGCCCTCGGGGTCCCCAACAGCACCTCATGCCCACCCGCAGGCAGGCCCTGTCTGCACACGGCCAAGGCCTGCCACTTCCCGAGGGGGACACCACCCATGGCCACGAGGGATGGAGGGGGCGGGCAGGCTGCTCACCGTCCGGGACCTCATCAGGCTTCCTCCGCTTCTCGTAGATGAAGATGACTGTGACCAGCACCAGCACCTCGGCCACGATGCCCAGGAAGGGCCAGAGGGCGGCGAAGCGGTGCCGCACACGCAGTGTGACGGTGGCCTGGCTGGTGCCCTCGGTGTTGGTGCCGTTACAGACATACTGCCCAGGGTCAGCTTCCAGGTCCAGGTCCAGGATGTGCAGTTCCGACTGTGCCTCCGTTGACACCACGAAGCGCTTGCCCTGGGAGCTGTTGGTGATGACCTGGGGGAGGCGGGCCTTGTGGGGACCCGGCTGCTGCCTCCTGCCCCACCCCAGCCCACCCTGCAGGGCCAGGCCCTCACCTGGTCTTCAGAGTCCGTCTTCTTGAACCACACCCAGCTGGTGACCGGAGGGAAGGAGTCTGACTTGCAGCTCAGCACAATGGTCTCCCGCTCGGTGGCGTGCTCTGATTTCTTCACAGCCTTAATGTTGGGGGGCCCTACAGAGAGCCAAGCAAGGCGGGAGGCTGAGCCCAGGACCTGGGGAGGGAGTGGCCTCTCAGCACGCGCCCGTGGGGTCCCCAAGCTCACCCTTCACCTCGATGCTGGTCCTGCCCGCGTGCTCCGGGAGGAAGATGCAGGAGTATTTGCCCGAGGCGTCCTCGGGGTCCACCCTGCAAGCAGACGCCAGGCGATGGGCAGCAGCACATGCGAGAAGAGCCTGTCCTGCACTAAGGCCAGGATGCGGCTCGCTGCGGGTAATCCCGTGGGGCCGGAGCCAGACCCGGCCAGGGGTCGGTCCGGAGGCCGGCAGGGGCCGCAGGGGGCCCAGGACAGCCAGTCCCACCCCTTCGGCTCACGTACTCGTACTCGGTCCGCAGGTCAGGCAGCGTGTCCTCCTTGAGCACCCGGCCCCCCTTCACCCAGCGGTGGCCGATGATATCGGTGTTGCTGTGGTTCAGGGTGCAGGTGAGGCGGGTCCTGGAGTCGACATCATCTATGGATGTCCAGATGCTACTTCCTGGAAGGCCAAGTGAGGTGAGCAAAGGGGCTGGAGCATGAGGGGACCAGAACTCAAGGGCCCCAGTCACCCACCCCAGCCACACGAGCCTTGGCAAACCCGAGGGGCCCTAACACGGAGGGAGGCGGCCGCCCTGCTCAGGAGCCCAGAACCACAGCCGGCTTCTGGGGGACACCTTCCACTGACAGCCCACGGGGCCTAAGAGAACTGGCTGGGCCTCAGGGTGGGGACGGAAGCAGCCAACCTGGGTCCCACAACAGGAACCAGGGTGTCAAGAGATTCCTCTTCCCCGACGTGGGGTCAGGGGTGGCTCCGGGTGGGGCAGCACCAGGCGGTGTAGGGCCAGGGCTCCAGCTGCCCCACACCTGCCACAAAGCCCCCAAGCAGACGACCATCTGTGGCACAGAACAGTGGACGGCCCCGCTCAGCGCCCACCCACAGACACCCCCTCTGCTGTATGAAGCGCTCTTTGGGAATCTGACCTGGAGCTCAGGGGCGGCAGCACACTGCGGGTCCGGAGAGAAGGGGCTTGGAGTGGGGCGCTCTTCCCAGCCCCGGCCCCCGGGAACCTGGGCACAGGGCAGGGCCCCCTCGCCCCCCGGCCCCCGTCACACAGACACTGCCGTCTGAGGAGCAGTAACCCACTGTATCTCCGTCCAAGCTGTCCCAGGCCTGGGGGCAGGTGCTGTGGGGACAGTCCCCTCCAAGCACCCGGGGTCCCCCCACAATGTCCCCTGTGTCTCCTCTGGGACGGTCACCCACACTGCCATGCCCACAGGGCTGTCGGCTGAGCTCCTTTTCATGTTAGTTTGTGGGGAGAAACATATCTTTGGCAAGGGAGGTGACAGAGCAGAATCTGAGACGGTGTCTGAGCAACTCCAGCCAAGCTCAGAGACCACTGTGCTGGAAAATCGGCCGTGAGAAGTACGGGGTGTCTGGCAGTAACCGTGAAGCCACACAACAAAACGAGTGACACCTAGTGGAACGGTCATAGGTCGCGACTGGTCTGGACGATCTCTCGGCCACCTGGAACTGGCCACTGGAAAACTGACTCCACAGGCAGCAGGGCCTGGGCTCACTCCGAGTCCAGCAGAGGAAGACAGTCTGACACCAAGGTCCTGCGGCCTTGGGCCTGACATAGCCAGGCAGGGCTCCCTCCACCCACAGAGACAGGACAGCAGTCTTTATCTGAGACATCACAGCTGGGCTGTTTTCTAGAATGATCCACGGGCAGAAGGCACCTGGAGGGCACAGTCCCAGGGTCAGCAGCCACGGGCCTGGCGCAAGGGTGGGCCCAACAGCGCCCCCAAGCCCAGCCCCTGTGCCCTGGCCGCACACAGCTCCCCCAGCTCACGTCCTGCCTGGGGGACATGCCTCTGTCCCGGGGAGGGGCAGGACCCGAGGCCAGGCCAGGCGGGGTCTCGTTCTGAGCAGGACTCCCGGTCTCAGAACTCCAGGTGGGCAGGGGACAAAGGCAGAAAACTAAACTGCGGGGCACCAGTCAGGAAATGCAAGGAGGGCCCCATGCTGCCTTGGGCACGTGGTAACCCACACACAGGTCCGCACAGGTCTGATCCTAGGAGAGCAGGGGTGCAGGGCTCGAGGCCCAGGCCTCTGGGCTGTCTGTGCCGGGGCGAGGCGGAGCATGCCTGAGGATGGCGGACCTTCACGTTTGTCCATCTGGGGTTGCCCAAAGGCCCACAGGGCTCTGGGCAGTTTCAGCTAGACAGGGGTGTGAGGCCGGGGGCCTGGGGCTGGAACCTTCATGGTAGAGCCATTTTCACAAAAGGCTCGCCTCTAGGTAACCCACATTTCTCAGGAGTCAAAATTTCCCAAGATTGCAAAACCAGCTGCCCCATTGTGGGGCTGAGAGCAGTGAGTCAGGGCAGGAAGTAAGGCCAGAGGCGGCCTGCCTCTCTGCCCTGGAGCCTGGGACCAACGCCTGCCAAGCCCTCACCTGTGGCTGTTGGATACGGGAGTCAATCTGCCCCAGTTGCTCCCTGCCTGCCTGCCAGGGGGGCTGGGGAACTTGGGCCTCAGATGGGCCAAGGAGGGCAGACCCCAGCCCACCTCACTCCCTGGGTGTCTGATGTGGCCAACAGGGCCCAGGAGGTGACCCCTGCCCACACCCAGCCACCATGCTGCCCGAGTTCTCAACGGGCCCATCCCTCCCCAGAAGGAGGTGTCTCAGGCCCTCCCCAAGGTCAGGGCGCGCAGAGACCTGCAGCTATTATCTGTGATGTTAGATGTCACTGGGATAGGACGTTAGCACAAAAAGGTCTCAAAAGCCTCCTTAGAGGGTGGTGGAGGAAAAGGGTTGAAAGGCACATCCTCTGGCCACCCCTGGCTCGACCCCAGCACCCAGATTCTCGGAGGAGCACCCCAGGAATTCACAGGGACCCTCACGGCTCAGGGAGCAGGAGAAGGTAGAAAACCCCACCCCGGAGCACCAGGCATTGAGGGAGAGCGCCACCCCGATTCTGGCCACATGACTGACCACGTTCTCAAGTCACCATCTAAAAACAGCCACCCCTCCTCCGTGCCCACTCGGAGCTGACGGACCCAGGGCCAGGCAGGCCTTGGATTAAACGGCTGGAGTTCTCCCTGCTGCCCACCCTTCCACTCCCCACCCGCACATGTCAGACCTCTGCAACGCTCCACCCTGCCCTCTCCCACACTCAGAGGCCAAGTCAGCAAGCAGCCAGCTCTGGGGGCCCAGCTGGCAAAGTCCTGCCCGCTGTGCCAACAGCTCTGCCAGGATGATCCAGACCTCAGGGCTTGGGGCCACGCATGCCAACCTCCGGTGGAGGAAGCCCCTCCTGGCAGAGTCCCCGAAGCAAGTTTCTGGGGAGCCGGCCTGGCCAGGAGAAGCAAACCCCTCTGGGGGTCCCTAAGTCCCTTACCCCCCGCAGGGAGAGGACACACCTGGGCTTTCAGGTCTTTCTAGGAGTCTCTGGGAAAGGAGCCGTCAGGGCCAGCAGCCCCTGGGGGTGTCGACAGCCTCAATAAAACGGGACCTCCCACTGCACGCCCATGTGCGGCTACTGCAAGGACAGCCCCAAACATGCACTGGCCCAGATCCTCCCAGTTCCAGGCTGCAGCCCTGGGATGAACCCAAGGTGATTCACCGGACGCTTTCGCTCGGGCGTCGTGCTGCCCGGCGAGGAAGGCCCAGAGCTCTCCTTAACGCACTTGGCACCTCCAGCCACAAGGGCTCTCCAAAGGGCTCAGCCGCCAGAAGCTGCCGCTATCTTGAGCATTCACCTTGCCTGTGAGCTCCTATCTGAGTGTTCCCGGACACCCGCTGGCAGGCAGTGCGCAGGCAACACGCCTGCTGGGGGCCAAGGGCCTTGTCCAGAGGTATTCAACAATAGTGTTTTGATTCTATTAAAGAAGAAAGGGCCGATCCAGACCTTAAAGTGGGTCAGGGATAAACCGTGAGGCATCTAACAGAGGCAGCCCTCCCAGGCCCTGGCCCAGCCCCCCTGCACTGTGGTTCCCTGCTCAGGACAGCTGACCCACGGCTCAGAGCCCAGAGCCTGGAGCCCACGCGCACTGGCCTCCCCAGAGGAGCCTCGGACCCTTCTGGTCTGCACTTTGTTCCTTACGTGCCAGTCACTACAAATCTTTAACCCAGAAGCCAACAGGAAGTCTCAATACAGGAAGCAAACGTCTCTGCATCAGACAAGAGAGGCTGTCAGCTTTCTCTTGGAAAAATACTCCTTAATCCATTTTCCCATGAGTATTTTCTAAACCACAAATCTGCTCACCCCGAAAACGCTGCCCGCCCCTGTGAGGAGCTCTGAGAACTGAATGCTGTTTCAGATTGTAAAAACAATCCTCTGCACAGTTCCTGCTCTGACCTGCATCGCCAAGGCGACCTCACAGTGACCTTGGAACATCTCCCCTCCAGTGTGGGCCTCAGTTTCCGCCCCTGTAAAAGGAGGAGGGTGGACCAGCGTTCGGAACCAGGAAGAGTCAAAGGCAGCAGGGCATTCACCTCTCCACAAGGATTTAAGTGCCTGGGCAAACACCCAGAGCAGGTGCACACCCAGAGCAAGACGCAGGACGAAATCCTGAGCGGAATGGCAGCCCCTTCCGGGTCCAGCCGACCCGCTGCAGGGCGTCCTCCTGCGCTTGGCTCCAGCGTTCCTGAGGACAGCCGGCCGATGGCCTAGGGGCGGTTGCTGCTTCGGGCTACACAGGCCACGCCTGGGCCCCAGGGAGTCCCGGGGTCTCTGCACTGCACCTCTTGCCCTAACACAGTCCGTACAGGCGGGACCCTGCCACGCCCAAGGGGCGCCCGACAGGACGCAAGTCTCAGGCCCCTTGGCCCTAGTCCCAAGGGGACGCTCAGGGACCCAGACCCACGCCTCCCACTCTGGGGGAGGGGACGGCAGGGCCCACCCCCGGGCCGCCCCCAGATCCCTTCCAGGTGCCTTCCTGACCCCTCCCTGACTCCAAGCACCCCCAAAGCAGGGACTTCGCCTCCAGGATCTCCCTGAGGGTCCCCCAAACCAAGCCAGGGCTTCCTCCCGAGGACTCCCACGCCAAACCGAGGTTTCCTTTGGGCACCCCCCAAACCGGGGCTTTATCCCGGGTCCCCTAAGACAAGCCGGAGCTTCCCCGGCGCCCTTGGCTCCGCCGGCCTAACCTGCCCCGAAGCCAGCCTCGACGCCCAGCAGCGCCAGCACCACAAGCAGCGAGCCCGCCATGTCCCCGCCGTCCCAGGCGCCAACCGCCGCCCGCGGCGCTATAAGGGCCTCAGGCGGGCCGGCCACGCGCACGCAGGCGTCGCCACGGAGGCGGGGCTGGTGCGCTCCGCAGTACGCCAGCCCCGCCCCGGGAGCGCGCACGCTACGGAGGGGGACCAAGGGACGCGCGAGCCCGGGGCGGGGCCTGCAAAGGGCCCGCCCCGCTGTCTACGTCCTTCAGGAAGTGTCCGCCTACGGCTGCTACGCGCTAAGCGTGCGATACCCAGGCTGTCCTGTAACTTTTCCACGAACAGCAAGGAGGGAAATGTCCGGGGAGGCGGGAGATACCCAACACGTGGCTGTGTCCCCTGCGGATAAAACTCTGGATTCCGTTGAAGTTGACTCCAGATGGCAGCGAATAATTTCTTAGTGTGAGTGTGCAATAGGTGGCGTGGTTATGCAGGGAAAGTATTCGCTGTTTATCCGAAGTTCAGATTGGCCGGCCGCCCCCGATTTGTCTGGACAACCTACCCTGAGGTCCCCAAGTTTTACAACAAAGTTTTTGAAAATGACAAAATAAGTTCAAACAAAAACATAATGCAACGTAATGTGGTCTTCGTGGCCTTCGGTTAGGCCATGGTTTCTTAGGCAAGACACTAAAAGCACACGGACCTGTCCAAAAAATTCAGCCAAGTACATTTGAAGGTCTGATGGGCTTCATGAATCTTCACAAATCGGGGACGCACCTCTCCGCGCAATGGAGATGCTCCGAGGAATTGTACAAAAGGGAAGGTTTTTATAGACAGGAGGGTAGGGTGACGTTTTCAGCAAAAGAAAAGAAGGGGTCGTTTCAGGCGGGGTCACCCAAGCTCTCCACCTGGTCGTCTTCTAGGGGATGGAGGGGGCTCCTGTGACATCATCTTACGGATGATGCTGCCGCGGAAGCTCCTGCCCAACGACATTTCCGGGGAACGTTGCAGCTGCAGTCAGGTTCAGGTACGGTGCCCTGGTTTGGTGACCTGACCTAGTAGAGGTGACCCCTAGTTGGGCCTGTGTTTTTCTTTTTAACACAACAAAAGGAAAAAAAATAGATAAATTGGACTTTATCAAAATTTAAAACTTGTCTTTCAAAAAATACCAGGAAAGTAAAAAGACAACCCATAGACTGGGAGAAAATATCGGTAAATCCATGTATCTGATGAAGGATTTAACATCTAGAATGTATATATATATATATATATATATTCACCACTTTGCACATGAAAGGCAGAAAATAGCCAGTGTCAGTGGGCAGGTGAAGAGACCGGCCCTTCACACAGGGTGGATGGGGTGTGAAATGGGGCAGCCGCTGTGGAAAAGACCCCAGCAGGTCCTTGGATGGTCGAACGTGCGGTCACCACCTGACCCAGCAGCTCCACTCCTACCAAATGCCCACAGCAGCATGACTCACAACAGCCAAAAAGTGGAACAACCCAAATGCCCATCTACACACGTGTCCATCCACACACTGGGGATCACTCAGCCACGAACAGGAGTGGAGCCCTGACACACACCACACATGGACAGGCCCTGAACACTCCGTGCTCAGTGAGAGGCAGACACACAGGCCACATGGGGCAGGGTGACGACCCCATTTCTGGGAACGTCCACAACAGGTGAATCCACAGCCAGAATGTGGGCCTGTGGGAGTCGGGGCTAGGGAGGGGGCAGGGCTGCTTTGGGAGATGGAATGTTCTGGAGTTGATGGTGATGAGGTCGCACCTCTGAGCTGATTGAGTTGTATGTATATGAATTATCTCGGTTTAGGAATAGGGTGTAGGTGTGCACATTTTGTCACCCCAAGACATTACTTTTTTGCATATTGATTAGTTTGTATTAAGAAACTGCAGGCACAAGAGAAAAATCTGAAAACCAAGAAGTTACCCTTTTGTAAAAGATATTTATAAGGGAAATCTCCTTATATTAAGGGTGTCTTCCCTCAGTGTTCTAGCAAGAGGGGAATGACTTCAGATTCTAGAAACTCTTATCAATGGAGAAAGCCTGGACCTATCTGGAAAACAGCCCCACCCCTTCGCAGACGTTGTCTGATAACCCATGGTTGACTCCCTGTGCAGCACCTCTTGGCTGTAACTGAAGATAGCATTGAAGGTGGTGGCTCTGGCCAGCTTTCCTGGGTCTTTCCCTTCTGTTAAAGGTGTCCACATTACTAAACTTCTGTTTGTTTTTCTCCTGCTAATGTCTTATATTAACTTAGTGATTAGGCCAGGCAGAGTCCTAGAGTCCCAGCTGTGTGGACACCCCAGGAATAGGCTGGGAGGATGTGGCAGGGGGGCCATACTTGCCAGTGGTTGGGGGGAGTGTGCAGTGGGGTGAGGGCTTTGGTCCTGGGGGCGCAGAACTCCCCAGAGCACCATCAGGCTGACAAGGCTGCCTGGGATGGAGAGCTACGTGCCCTACGAGGGAGGAAGGCAGCCAGCTGGCTTCAAAGCCTCCTCGGCCCCCCTACCCTCCCAGAGCCTGGCTGAGGCAGAGCTCGTGGGAAATACCAGGGCTGCCAGGAGCTCTTTGCCTTTGTTTATAAGACAAAGCTGGGCCTCCCTAAGGACCTGGTTTCCTGGTCCCCTCCCTGGAGCGCCTTCCCTGCCCACCCCCTCCCCTGGGCCGGGCAGGTCCGAGTCCTCCTCTGCTTCCCCAGAGAGGCCTTCTGGGACAGCTCCATTGGGGTGGCCACCTGTAGCAAATACAAACACATTAAATTCGAATTTCAGGTTTTAGCAAATCAGTTACTTTTTAGTGTGACTGTATCCCCTGGGGTATCTGGGGTAAACTAAAATTCATCTGTTCCAGACATGAAGTCCAAACTTGAGGGGCTGTCCTGCATTCCATCGGGTACCTCTGACCCTTTTGGTTCCCTACAGCTCTGGTCACTCTCTGACCTCGTGTCCAGCCTGCGCTCCTGCTTGCTGGCGTCCACTTGCACAAGCTGCACTCAGCGGGTGCCCTTAATTAGCTGTGGGCAGTGAACACTTGGGACCCTCACCCCCTGGCCACTGAGGCCTGCGTCCTCTCTGGGAGGGCCCGGTGTGGGAGCCTAATGGCCCCCTTCCTCAAACAGCAGGGCCCGTCTGTGCAGCTCTGCTCTGTGTGGCTGGTCTCCCAGGCAGAGCAGACGGGAGGGGGCCTCTTTTGTTCCAGTTGCTCTTGCAGGAAAAGCCAGCCTCCTCCCAGCAGTCCTCAGGCCTGTCCTCACTGACCCTGTGGGCCTCAGCCCCTCCGCCCACACTGGCACTGCTCCCTGCCACCCAGGCTCTACCTGCAGCTGGGTGCACCCTTCTCAGACTGCTGGCTGCCTCCCGGGCACCTGGAGTCTCTGGCATCTCATGCTCTGGACACAGGCTGCTGGCCCTGGCCCAGGGCACCTCCTTTCTTTGCCTTCTACTCTTTATCATGAAAACTTTCAAGCTCCAGGCAGGGGGAGAGAAGGTGGCAAAGCATTTTCATTCTCTGCCGTCCTGCCTGCCAGTGCGGGAAGGCTCCCTCCTGATTCTTACAGGCATTTTTTCCAAAAGGCGAGCTGTGGTGGCCAGGCAGTGCCTGGGGAACTCTGGGAGGGACCTGTGGCTGGGAGGTGAGGGGTGTCACCTGCTATGCCTTGTGGAGAAGGGAGCTGGTCAGAGGGTTGGAGCGGAAGCAGGCAGGGCAGGATGGCTCAGTGGGTTGAGTGGTGACCCCAAAAGGTGTGTCCGCATTCTAGTTCCTGGAGCCTGTGAGCAGGACCGTACATGGAAAAGGGATGTTTGCAGATGTGATGAAGGGTCTCGTGGGATGAATGCATCCTGGATTATCAAGTGAGCCCTTAACCCCATGACAAGGGTGACAGAAGGGGGGCGACACAGACACACAGGGGAGAGACCGCAGGACAGCGGACGCAGAACTGGGAGGGGGGCGGCCTCAAGCCCAGGGAGCCGGGTCCTGTGGAGGGTGCTGCCCTGCTCCTCCTGGACCTCCTGGCTGGGCTCCAGAACGCTGAGGGCATCATCTCTGTGGTTTTAAGCCGCCCAGTCTGTGAGGCCTTGCTCAGGAGTTCCTGCAGACCACAACACCTGGAGTCAGCAGGAGGCATGGCAGGGTGGTGGGCCGCTGGGACCAGGCAGTGAGCTGCGGAGGCCGGCAGGTGCGGCGAGCGCACCCAGCAGGTGCGGCTGCCCTGCAGTGAAGGGTTTACAGAAGCAGCTGCCTTCCTCACACCGGCCTCTTGTCGGTCCACTGGTCCGTCCCCAGAGAAGTGACAGACGCATCCTCACTGCAGGTGCTAAGATTTCCTGGCTGGCCACGTTTCATCGCCCAGTTTGGTGCTGTCTTTGTCATAGTGGGATAATAGGAGGGTTTTTATTGGAAAGTTTGTTAAATCTACAAGAAGAGAAGTTGTGAGGATAATAACCACCCTCCCAGATGCCCAACTGGGAACTTTTGCACACATCTGCTCCTCTCTCTCCCCTTACATTTTCTTCCAGACCATTTGGAAGTGAGTTGCAGGCATGAACCTTCAACCTAAGGCAGAAAGGACCAAACCTGTGCAGCAAAGGGTTGTTGTCCCTACGCTCTGGAGGCCCCCATGCCCCACCGCAGCCCCCATGGGATCTTTTCTTCCTATCCCAGGTGCAGCTCAGCCCCATTCAGCATGTGACTGTCCTGTGGCTTCTGTGTCTCTTGGTGAAGGAGAGACCCCCAGACTGGCTATTCCTCCACATTATCCATGATCTCGTCCAAATATCCGTTTCCTTAGCAGGTGTTGTGGTACCCTGGCCCTAGTCCCCACCCTGGCTCCCCACCTCTCAGGGACGGGGGACGTGGCCTTGGCCCAGAGCTGTGGTCTCCCCATAGCATCCCCATCACAGGGCCCTGGTGTCTGCACACACAAGTGAGTGTACAGGGCAAATGGTGCGCCCTAAAGTCATGCCTCAGAGTGTGACCTTACTTGGAAAGAGGGTTGCCGCCGGCGCAGCCAGGTCAAAATGAGGTTACACTGGGGCTCAGGGGTGCCTGTAGACTGGTGTCCTCATGAAAGGGAAGTTCAGACACACACACTGCAGAGGCAGAGATCCGAGGGAGGCACCTGGGGGAAGGAAGCCCTGTCTCTGAGCCACCTGTTTGCTGTTTCGTCTCAGCTGCCCCAGGACACTTACTCAGTGGCACGTCACACGACCCTTGCTAATCCCTCCACTCGAGGCCCTTGGAGACCAGTGCAGCCACCCAGCCCCTCTGATGTCCCATGTACTCCATCAGAGGCCACTCAGCGGGGGTGCTCTGCTCCTCCCCCCTGCCGGCTCACACTGTCCCTTTAAGCCCACAGCCCTGCTCACTTCAGGGTGGGTGGGACCAGCAGGAAGGAACAGCTGGGAAGGAAGATAAGCTTTTTGCCCTTGGGAGGCTTCTGCCCTCCCAACTCAGAACTCAGGCTGGCCTCCCTGATCCCCATGCAGTTGGAGCCACCCCACAATCCTGCCGCTGCTAAGGGGACATCACCTTCATCCTTGAGGGGCCGAGAGGAAGCTGCTTGGCGCCTCCTGGCCAGCTCCTCGCATCCCCCTGCCTCTAAATCTGGTGTCACTGCAGGATGTCAAAGAAAAAGAAAAACCTCAGCTTCCTGCAAAGCTTATGGGAGGCCACAGCACTCCTGTGGGTGTGACAGCGACAGTCACCAAGGCCTCAGTGCAGGAAAGCAGCAGCCAGACACAGGCCATGGCCAGGTGCTCACAGCAGCCACGAGGCAGAGACACTCCCAAGTGTCTACCGACAGATGCAAGTGGTGCATCCACACATGTAGCACCACTTAGTCGAGGAGTGGAGCCCTGCCACATGCTCCACGTGCAGACCCCGAACCCATGGTGCTCAGTGAGACACCAGACACAGAAGGCCACATAGTGTGTGACCCCATTTCTGTGGAACGTCCACAGCAGGAGAATCCACAGAGAAAACGCGGGCTTGTGGGGCTTCTTTTTGGGGCGATGGAATGTTCTGAAACTGGATAGAGGTGGTGGTTACACGACTGTGAATGCTCTACCGATGAGTGAATTATATGCCCTTTAAATGGGTGAATTGTGCGGCACATGAATTACATCTCAATGAAAATGTTGTCCCTGAAAAAGCAGAAGATGCTGGGTGGCTGTGTTCACACCCACCTGCCCCCCAGTGCCAGGCGTGCCGGGCACACTGCTGGCAGCCCAGCCCAGTCCACCTCTTGCCTGCTGCTGGGCTCCCCCCAAACCCCAGAAATACAGCCTCTGTTTTGTCAGTGGGGACCAGGCTTGCCCAAGGTCAGGCAGCTGGCATGGGGCACAAGTGGGGTCAGAACCCTGGCGGACGTGCACAGTGTTCTTATGACGATTTGCGATCCTCTGAGACGTGGCCAGTCCCTTGCTGCCTACCCAGCAAGGGAGTCACCCCCAGTAGCATCAGGCCTGAGGGGGGACCGCGAAGGATGGGTGATCTTCCCGACACAGTAGTGACCTTGGGAGGTTGGAGGTAAAGGACAGGACTCCAGCCACCGGCCCTTTGCTGCACCCCAAGGGCCCCCTGGAGTCCCTCTGTCGGCGGCGACAGCACAGGCCGCCCTGTGCCCACTGGAGGGAGTCTGATCATTCCTGGAGGCTGGAGGCTAATGGGGCGGAGAACACCCCCTCCCCCACCCCCGCCCTGGTCTTTCATTCCCTCTACCTTTTTTCCTGTCCTTTTAACACTTCTCCTTTCCCCCAACTCCCAGCACCTCTGCACAGGCCATTTCAGTATCTTGATCATCTTTGATGCTGGAGTTCAAACTCCAGCTCTGTGGCTCCCTGGCTGTGTGACAGCGGCCAAGTTATTGAACTCTGTGCCTCAACTTCTGCATGAGACACGGGCTAATGCCAGTACTGACCTCCGGGGCCCCCAGAGATGGAGAGCCGCCCTGGCTGCCCAGCCTTCCCAGTGGTGCTCTTTCCGGGGGGCCGACCAGACACGACTGTCACTGCGCATCCAGGCGTCCAGCACAGAGTCAAGCTCCCTAAGGGCCCTGGCCTGCCACCCTGGGGCCCTGCCCCAGCCAACCACGCTGCCCCTGCCCAGTGCCCTCAGGCAGGGCAGGGGTCCCTGGGGTCCAGCTACAGGTGACAGAAAGGGGCAGGAGTTGCGGGGCAGTGGGAGGATGGGAAGGTTGGGGAAAGGGTCCTGGGGAAGGGGCAGAGGGCCTAGTGCATGAGCTCTGTACCCCTGTCTGCTCCCCAGCAGCTTGAGGCCACTCTCCAGACTGGGCAGCACGCTGACATGGAAGGTAAGGCTGGTGTCTCTGAGCACATGGATCCCGGGCCAGCCTCAGCAGCTGGGGGGGTGGGACAAGGGTATGGGGGGCCGGAAGCCATCGTGGGCCTCATTCCAGGCCCAGGGGGCCCTCACTGTCCACCCCTTCCCCAGCCGCTCTAGAGCCTCCAGCCAGTCCTCCTCTGCTCCTCCCAGCTTCCTCATGAACATCTCCCCCCGGGCAAGGGAAACAAAAGCAAAAATGAACAAGTGCGACTATATCAAGTTGAAAAGCTTCTGTACAGCAAAGGACACCATCAGTAGAACAAAAAGACATCCTACAATATGGGAAAATATATTCATAAACGATGTACCTGATAAGGGGTTGACATCCAAAATATATAAAGAACTCACGCACTTTAACAAACAAAAAGCAAATAATCCAATTAAGAAATGGGCAGAGGACATGAATAGACACTTCTCTAAAGAAGAAATTCAGATGGCCAACAGGCATGTGAAAAGATGCTCCATATCACTAATCATCAGGGAAATGCAGATTAAAACCACAATGAGATATCACCTCACACCAGTGAGGATGGCCAGCATTCAAAACACAAACAACAACAAATGTTGGCGAGGATGTGGAGAAAAGGGAACCCTCCTACACTGCTGGTGGGAATGCAAATTAGTTCAACCATGTGGAAAGCAGTATGGAGGTTCCTCAAAAAACTCAAAATAGAAATACCATATGACCCAGGAGTCCCACTCCTAGGAATTTACCCTAAGAATGCAGCAGCCCAGTTTCAAAAAGACAGATGCACCCCTATGTTTATCGCAGCACTATTTACAATAGCCAAGAAATGGAAGCAACCTAAGTGTCCATCAGTAGATGAATGGATAAAGAAGAGGTGGTACATATACACAATGGAATATTATTCAGCCATAAGAAGAAAACAAATCCTACCATTTACAACAACATGGACGGAGCTAGAGGGTATTATGCTCAGTGAAATAAGCCAGGCAGAGAAAGACAAGTATCAAATGATTTCACTCATCTGTGGAGTATAAGAACAAAAAAAAAAAAACTGAAGGAACAAAACAGCAGCAGACTCACAGAACCCAAGAATGGACTAACAGTTAGCAAAGGGAAAGGGACTGGGGAAGAGGGGTGGGAAGGGAGGGATAAGGAGGGAAAAGGGCTATTACAATTAGCACACATAATGTAGCAGGGGTGGGGGTGGGGTCGGGGGATACAGGGAAGGCAGTAAACACAGAGAAGACAAGTAGTGATTCTATAACATCCTACTATGCTGATGGACAGTGACTGCAATGGGGTGTGTGGTGGGGACTTGATAATAGGGGGAGTCTAGTAACCATAATGTTGCTCATGTACTTGTATATTAATAATAGCAAAATAAAAAAAATTTTTTTTAAGTATAATTTAAAAATAAATAAATAGATGACATCACAGCCCTGCTCCAAAAAAAAAAAACAAAAACGAAAAACCGCATGTCCATACACATACATGCAGTAAAAGGACTTTCTTGGAAGAATATACTTGCTTTTCTAATGTTTGTTTATTAGCAACTGTAGAACTCATTTAAATCCATTCTATTTCTCACCATCTTCACTATATCACTTTAGTGAGACGAAGCAAAAAGAAACTATTAGGTATTTTTAGAACTCATCAATACCTAGTTGCATGAATGTTTCCACAGTATTTATGTTCTTTTCTGTCTCAAAACCATGTGAGCTTCATCGATGTCCGTTATATACGAATGGGGAGTAGATATACCGGGATTTATCTGTCCGTGGTGACGGGCTCGGGTGGTTTCCGGGTCTCTGTGCTCCTCACCTTTAAAGGCAGAGCTGCTTCTGCTCATGTCCTGCCGGCTGGAACTCAGTCACGTGGCCACAGTTGGGCACCAAGGAGGCTGGGAGATGCCACCATTTGGGGCCAGGCACCTAGATGAGGACTGCGGCTCTATTTCTGGAGGATTTGGAGCAGCTAGCATTTTCCTCTGCAGATGCCTTCAGCAGTAAGCAATGAAAAATCCTGCTTCCAATGGATAAGACGGCATGTTATCTCCTCCAGACAGTGCCCCCAGGGACTCCACCCCACAGGCCTCCCCATTCAGAGCCTCTGGACTGCTCTCCACTCTGCTGCTCTGATCCTCTGGGCGCTGCCTCCTTCTGTATCGTATTCATCCTCAGATGGGCACCAGTGTGGCTGCAGCTTCATGGAGCTGCAGTGGGCCTCCCTCTTAGGGGCCAGGAAGTCTTCTGTGGTCAGCAAAATAAGAAGTCACCAAAGATGTCCGTGACCGCGTCCCCAGACCTGTGACTGTTTCGTCACACAGCAAGGGGCACAGGAGTTTGCAGCTGAAATTAAGTTGCTCGTTGGCTGACCTTGAGGTGCAGAGATAACCCTGGATTATCTGGGTGGGCTCAGTGTAGCCACAAGGCCCTCATAAGTGGAAGCAGGGGGCAGAAGAGAGAGAGCCCAAGAGATGGCCGTGAGGTGCCCGTGCGTGTCTCTGACGGGGTCATGAGCCAGGAACTGTGGTGGTTTCTAAGAGCTGCCCCGCCCAAGGGCCTCCCTCGCATCTCATTGGGCAGAGGCGTGTCACGTGTCCACACATAAACCAGCCCCCAGCAAAAGGGAAAGTAGTGGGACACCAATGAGGATTTATGCCAGCGCCCAGACAGGACAATTTCCCTGAATCACTAGGGGCCGGAATGGACACCCAACAGCATCCAGGCTCTGCCCACAGGGAAAAGGAAACTGGCAGGCTGGTGATGGCCCCAGTGTCTGGACCCAGAGGGACAAGAGGAGGCAGCATCTTGTGCATGGAGCAGTGATGGAGAGCCTGCAGGACCAGGGACAGCTTGGAGATGCCCAGATGGGCTGATGACAAAACCGGAGACAGTGCCCCGGCTTCCAGCAATGCCTTGACTAATATTTAAACCCTATGAATCCAGGAATTGAGACTCTACCTGCACTGGGTTGAATTGTATCTCCCGAAATAGACATATTCAGTTCCTAACACACACCCCCAGTGGTCTGAGAGGACCAGGAGGAACTTCACCCCCTGTGGGCCCCAGGGCTCCATTAACCCTGACCCCAGGGCCACTACCATCTCCAAGCTTGGTGGAGCTGCCCTCCCCCTCCCCGTGAGCCCCTTCCCTGAGGCTGGCTCCCCAGGAGAGCCAGCCCAGGCATATCTGAGCTGTTGCCCACTGACCTGGCTGCCAGCATTTCTTGTCATGGCAATGTGCTAGGGTACCAAGCCTCCCCCCCCCCCCGCCACTGAGACATCATTAGAGCAGCTGGTGACATTTGAATATGAACAGTGGGTTATATATGTATATTGTATCACTGTGAATTTTTCTAACCTTGGTAACTGCACTGGGTTATTAAAGAAAACCTTGGTTTTTAGACAATATACTGTGGTGTGTTTGGGGGTGAAGGGGCATTGTACGTCCAACACAGTCTTAAACAGTTCAAGAAAATGCAAATAAACATATGCATATGCCTTATAGATAATAGGTACCTGTAAGTACAGGTATAGGTAGATTCAGACACAGGACAGAGCAGAGCAAACGGGGTAAATGCAACCAGTGGTGAACCTGAGCAGAGTCTCTGGGAGCTTCCGGCACTTGATTTAGTTACGCTGGAGTAGGGTGGCCCTAAATCCAGCTGCGCACAAGCCAAGGTGTCTGTCCTCCTGAGCTGACGTCTTAGCAGGGAGACTCCCATGCACACAGGGACAACGGGTTATGGAGTGTCAGGAAGACAGAGAGCCTCAGGGATGGGAGGCGGCGTGGGGTCAGGCTAGGCGCGAAGGCACCCATGGGAGGGCTTCCTGGCCTGCCTGGGCGAGTGTGCAAGGGCAGACTTAAGAGGGAGCCCGGCAGGTGGACTGTGATTCCAGTCTTCCCACCCCTCGCCCACCCTCACTACTGTGCAGTGAAAATGCTCCAGGCTGAGGGTCACTAAGTACAAAAGCCCTTCCCAGTGAGCCAGAGAGGGCCTGCAGGTTGAGCGTGGGTGGGGGTCTGCAGCTGCCTTCAAGGGCGGGAGGGGCGCAGCCCTGTGCCAGCCCCGCCCCCACCCCGCCAGCCTTGCTGACTCCTCAAAAAATGCAGCGTCTTAGAGTCTTGACGGACTTTCACTGGGTCATCCATTCAGCAAATATTTGCCACGTGCTATGCACCAAGCCCTGCTCCAAGCTTGAAAGGGCAGGGAGATGGTCCTGGCGTTCCTAGAGTGCTGGGAAGAAAACACCGCGGGGAGTGCATCTAGGCTGGATGGCCAGAGAAAGCCTTTCTGCGATGAGGATCCAGTGGAGATCTAGGGAGGGCCCCCCGGGGAGGGTCACGGTAGCGCCAAGGCCCGGGGGCAGCACCGGCCTGGTTTGGGAGGAACAACCAGAGGCTGACCGGGTGGGATGAGTTCGGTGAGAGGAGCCGACGGGGCGCGGGAGCAGGTCGTCACCCCGGGACGCCGGACGGAGGCTGCGGGCGGGCGCAGCAGGGACTTGGGCCCGGGGCTCACACGCGCCCTCTGGCGGCCGCGGGGAGGACGGACCGTGGGCGGTGCCGGGAAACACACGCGGAGGGGCCGCTGGTCGAGGGGGATGAGTGTGGGGTGGAGGCGGATGGGGCGGGGAGAGGGGGATGGAGAGGGCAGTTGGGGGCATTGGGGAGAGGTCGGGTTAGACGGCGGGGGGGCAGGGGAGGCGGATAGGGTGGGGAGAAGGAGGTGGAGGGGAGGGGAAGGGAGGATGGGGAGGGATCGGGTTAGAGTGGGGACCCTGGTCCAGGAGGGTCAGTGGGGGTTGTGGGTGAATGCGTGGTGGGGAACAGTGGTGACAGGATGGGGAGGGGCGGTGGAGGAGGGGGAGGGGAGAACGTTTTGGGGAGCGGAGGGGAAGGGTTGGGGGTGAGTCCAAAGCTGGCAGGGGTGGAAGAGAAGGCAAGAAATCTGCAGGTTCTGGCAAATGGTTTTTCATTTCCTTTTTATCGAAATATTGTTTTTGCTTATATAAAGTGTGCAAATCGTGAATGTATCAAGCTCAGTAAGGTTTTAAAAATTTTAACATTTTATAGTAAATGATTCAGGGTCATTGACTACATTCACAATATGCAACTCGCAGAACATCCCATCACCCCACAAGCAGCCTTATCCCCCCACCCTTCCCCAGCCCCCCGGCACCCACGAGCCCATGTTCTGTCTGTGGACTCACTTGTTGTGTACGTGTCACAGAAGTGGGGTCACCCGCCGTGTGGCCTTCTGTGTCTGGCGTCTCACTGAGCACCGTGTTGAGGGCCCGTCCACGTGTAGCGCATGGTAGGGCCTCACTGCTTTTTGTGGCTGCGTGGTGCTCCGTGTGTGGGTGGGTATATGTACCTGTTCATCCAGTTGACGGGCATTTGGGTTGTTTCCACCTTTTGGCTGCTGTGAATCCTGCTGTTATTAACATCAATGTACAAATTTTTGTTTGAGGATAAGTTTTCCTTTCGGTCCACCTGGCAGTGGATTCGCTGGGTCACGTGGAATTCCATGTGTAACTCTTTGAGGAAATGCCAGTCTGTTTTCCACAGCGCCTGGCGCTATTTTACCACCAGCAATGCGGAAGCCTCCACCGTCTCCACAGCTTCACCAACACTTATTTACCGTGTTCTTGACCACAGCCATTCTATGGGGGTGAGGTGGTGTCTCTTTGTGGTTCCAATTTGCGTTTCCCTGGTGACCAACGATGTTGAGCATCTTTTTATGGCTTGCCGGCCATTTTTTATCCTCTTTGGAGAAATGTATGTTCAGGTTCTTTGCCCATTTTTTGACAAGGTCGTTGGTCTTGTTGTTGCCGAGTTGTAAGAATTTCTTTAATATCTGGTACTGACTCTTACTAGCTCCATGGACTTTTATCAGCAAATTCAGCACAGCAACTTGTCCCCAGATGAAAATACCCACAGTGACAGCAGCTCAGAAGCACCCGGCCCCCGGGGGCTGCCATCCTGACTTCTGTCATGGCCGCTTTCTGCTGTCTGTTCTTGAGCTTTCACAGGAAGGGGGCTGCACAGCATGTTCTCTGTGTGCTGCCTCCTCGCCCAGCATTGAGTTCCCTCTTCCCAGGGAATGTCCGGGTCTGTTTGGAAGGCAGAGCCTTCTGGGTTTGCCTGTGGGAGAGAGGGAGTGAGGCTCAGAGAGAGGGTCCACGTCCAGCCCCAGCTCACCCTGGAGGGGCTCAACCTCAGCTTCTTTCAAATATTTCTGCCCCCTCTATGCCTCCCTGTCCTGACATCCAACCCCTTACCTGGATGTCGCAACAGCTGCCCCCACAGGCTCTGTGATGGTCAGAAGTTCCCCTTCCTCCCAGACTGGAGTGTCTTTCTGAGACATTAACCAAAGGCTGTTGCCCCTGGGACAAAGTGCCACAGAGTCTGCCTCTCAGACCAGCGGCTTCCTCGGGGTCCTAGGGAGCTGAGCATTTCCTGACCTCAGAGTGCCCACACTTCTCTTCCCCTGCCAAGGACAGGCCTTCCAGTGACTAGACTGCATAAGTACCCCAAGGCCTACTGATGAGAAGCAACCATTTCCTATGCTTGTGGATTCTGTAGGTCAGTAACATGGACATGCACAGCAGGGTGCCTGTCCCTGCTCCCCCGTGACGGCAGGGACACCGGCTGGAAGACTGAAAGGGTAGGGTGCTCAGTTGCTACGTGTCTGGAACCACCAGCAGGACTCCTCCTGTCCCTCCATGTGGCATGGCCCTGGGTTCCAAGCGTGTGTCCTGAGAGAGGAAGCCAGGCAGACCCTGGGCCCTTCCTATGGTCTGGGAAGTCACATGGCACTCCTTCAGCCACACTTTATTGCTCTGAGCAGACACAAGGCCACCCGAGTTGAGGGGGGGACACTCAGATGCCCTCTCTTCCTGGGGACGGGCCAGCCTCTGGAAGGGCTTTAGAGGCTCCTGTGGCCATCTTTAGAGGCTGCAGTCTGCTGGAGGGGTCCTGACTGTGTGGCTCGCAGGGGTCCCAGCTTCCAGCTCAGTGCTCAACAGGTTGCAGGGACTTGGCCCAAATTTGTCGAATGAAAAGGGAGCAGCTGATGTGCACTGGTGCTCAGCCAGCCCCGCGGGCACCTACGTGCCTTCTCACAGAACTCAGGAAGGGGGAAAGTCATCATTTCTGCCCTTCAGAATCGTCCTCGACCAGGTGCCTCCCCAGCGCCCCTCGCAGCACTGCTGAGCCAGCAGGAGGTTCTCTGAGCGCTGTGCTGGGCCCTGGGGGGTGAGCAGCCCCCCACAAGATGCCAGGAGCACACCCGGCTGTGACTGCCACCCAGTGTCCCCTTGGGGCAAATCACCTGGGTGAGATCCACCTTCTAGAACCCAGCAGCCAGGGCACCACCAGGGTGCTGACACTTACCCTTTATTCTGCCCGAACGCATGTCGCACTGCGGGTGCTGGACGTGAACCTGGAGCTGACAGGCTGTAAATGGGCAAGTTGTTCTCAAGCCTATGGTGTTGCCCTGGGAAGGCTGTTAATCGGCCCTGTTTCCCTTGAATTTAGAATCCACACAGCTCAGTCCCCTTTGAAGTGGCTTCACAACCTGCTGGTCTGCATGGGTGGGCGTGTGCATGAGGTCCATGCTGTGAATGTTTTGGAAACACAGCTTTGCCACCACCCAAGCCCCCAGAGTGGAGTGCAGCCATAACACCTCTTTTCCTCAAGGGGAAACTGAGGATCAGGGAGGGGGAGGTTGTTGCTCAGGGTCCTCTGTAGGGCATGTGTGGAGCCGGGTCGGGTTGGGGGGGGGCCACAGCTGGTTGTGGGGACCAGAGCCTCTGGGCCACTCAAACCCCAGGCAAAGGGTGGTCTAATCCTGGGACTTGGGGATTAGGGAGGCAGAGGGAGAGGGAGTCTAGGAGCAAGTCTGGTGGCTTCAGACAGCACCATGGTAACCCATGCCGTGAGCTCCCAGGAAGGGCATGGCTGGGGGCTTGGGGATAAACCAAGCTGGAAACAGGGCATAGTCTCCACTCGTAAACACCAACTGCAACTTCGGGGGTCCAGAGACCACCCTCAGGCCCAGTGATTCTCTGGAAGGGACTAGCAGGACTCTGGCTCTGCAGGCCACCTTTGGCCAGGGAAGAGCACCGCAGGCCCGCTGGGTGGATTGCACATGTGCCGACCTCAGCGCCCAGGTCCACTGACACGGTGACCCAGGGCCACACCCTGAACCAAGAATGGTTTCTGGAGGGACCTTCCAGTCCCTCTGGGCAAGGTGAAATTCCCACCAGTCACCCAACAGACCTCGGGCAGGGCCTGCGGTTCTCCCAGCACCACGGTTGGGCACCATGCATATTCCAGCATGGGGCATGATGCAGGGTACTAGAGAGGAAACTGAGTCACAGAGACACAGTGACTTGTCATAATTCAAACCCAAGTGGGGCCTGGAGGGCAGGGGTCAGTACCTCCCAGGGAAGGCAGCGGGGACGGTCGACGCCCAGCCCTGGTTTGAATTGCCATCCTGCTACCTGCCAGCTGGGCAGTTCTGGGCAGGCCACTTTTCCGCCTGATGTCTCGGTTTCCCTAGGTGTGCATGGGGCCACAGGGTCTGGGTAAGGGTTCAGCAGGTCACTCTCTCCCGCTGCACATGTGTAGAGGCTGGTGCTTGAGCACCTCCACTGCACAGAGGTACACTGAGCCCCAGCAGCCAGGCAGCCAGCTGAGCAGTGGAACTAGGACCCAGGCCTTTGCCACTGGACAAACGCCCCAGGCTCCCTGTGGCCGCCAGGTGGCAGAGGGCATAGAGGCTCTACAATGGGAGGAAAGGCGCTTTTTGAGAGTCAGCTCTCTCCAGCGGTTCCTTTTTATTGGAGTCATTTTTCTCCTCCTGTCAGCAGCCCCTCCCTTCCAGCACCAGGAGCTGAGAAGAAAACAAAAGCTTAATTGAGTCCCACACTGGGAGAAGGGGGCAGGTGCAGCAGGAGGAAGGCAGCCTCTCAGTGGGTCCGATGGCAGCCTACGGTTTTCCTCCTAATGTGATTATGCTAATTGTCCTCTATCCATCGGGGCGTCGGGCTCTTTGCACATGGGGGTGTGGCCCCTCACAGCCCAGGCGTTCCTTTTGGGGAAAGTCAGACCCAGAGGAGCCACATGACCTGCCCAGGTGGGAAACTGGGGCTGCAGCCTGCCCTGCAGTCAGAGCTCAGATCTCCAGGCCCTCAGTGGAGTGCCCAGCACAGGGTGGGCCCCCATATGGAGTTCAAGGCTGTGGGGCCGTGGCCTTGCTGGGGCAAGATGCAAGCCACAGGGCCTGGCCCTGCCTGTGCCTCGGGGGCCTCCACCTACCCCTTTCCTTCCCTGGTTCAGGCTCTGTTGCTTGGGCAAAGCCCTGCGTGAGCGATGCCCTGACAGCAGCTTTGTCCTCCCTTCAGGACTTCCCTTCCCCACGTCAGACCACACACCCCTAGGGTGGCAGTTCTCCTCGCTCAGACTGGAGACTTGCGGTATCAGTGTGCTTTGGCTGCAAATGAAAAAAAGAAAAGTGAAACTGGCTTAAGCAAAAAAGCGACTTTACTGGCTCTGAACTGAATGGTGCTCAGTCGTGGGCTTCAGGCACAGCTGGATCCAGGTGTCCACAGGTCACCAGACATCTGGCTCTGTGTCTCCTGTGCTGGCTCCACTCTGAGAAAGGGGCACTGGCTTGTGACTTGCACCATCAGGTGCCTGCTGCTGGGGGTGGCCCTGGATGCCCACATCAGAAGGCAGCCCAGCTGCAAGGAGAGAGCCGATGCCGCCTTGGTTTGCACCCTGGGCTGAGCTGCAGGTGCTACAACAGGTCATTCTGACCTGATAATATTGTAAGGCAAGTACGACGCTGGCAAGGAAAATGAGGGAGGTCAGGCATCATCAAGGTGGGGCCACCCTGCGGAAGAGGGCAGGGTGGCAGACCTGATAGCAGAGTAGAAAAACGTGGTCAAGGGCCATCCCAGAGAGAAACCAGCCTGGAGAGGGAGGGAGGGGCCTGCTTGAGATAGTGGGCCTGTTAGGCCCTTTTGGACACCCCAAGGCACGGAGCAGCCACGGCATATGCACAAGCACACATGCAGTTACACTGTTCTATAGCAATGTACGTGCATACACTTACAAGGTTACCCACATGCACACAGAAATGCATGTGTACAACCTGTATAGACATGCAAGCACACATGTACACACACTTGCTAGCACATATAATGGCTGCACTCATGTGGTCATGCCTGCACTGTGACGTGCACAAACACCACTGCACTCACACATGGGGCTACACTAACAAGCGCACATGTACACACAAGGGGGTGCACAATCACACGCATGCACAGGCATATGGTCACGTGTGTGCATGCATGGCATACACACACACAACCACACACGCACACACAGGCTGCCCAGCAATGAGTGCCTGGTGAGGAAGAGGCGAGAAGGCAGCCAGTTGCCCTGGCAACACATCCTGGGACCAACGGGGCCTTGTTAGTACAGCTCATCTGGGCTGTCAGCGGGTGCAGGGTCGCTCAGGAACCCAACCCAACACACAGGCTCCTGGTGGTTTCATGACAGCCTTGACACCTGGGCACTGCAGGGATAAGAGGTGAGGAAGGGGCGGGTCCTGGGGTCACAACAAGAGTCACAGCTCTGACCTGGTGATCTGCTGGGGGAGACAAGTCCTGCCCCGGGAGACAGTGGGCTCACAGAGGAACCCGGCTCTGAGCCGGCAGTGAGGGGACACCCAGTGGAGCCTTGGCCACTCCCCTGTCCTCCCGCATGTGAGTTCAAGGCCAGCTCCTCTCTGGACCTCTGCCCCCCAGTATCCTTGGCCCTGAAGTGGATGCACACGCAGAAGGCCAGGAGGAAGAGTCCAGCAAATGACAGCAGATGTACCCAGGGTGCGGCGGCTGCACACAGTAGGGCCACATCCCGATGCCCCCACCCAGCTTTGGGCTTCTCTACCTGTGACATAGGACTTCCCGGCCAGGCTTCTATGAGGCTCGCCAAGGGCGCCTTGTTTCCAGCATAGAGCAGGCGCTCAGGGGGACTGCAGGCTCACAAAGGACCACTTGGGAAGGTGGGAACCCAAACTAAAAGCAGCCACCAAAGTGGCAGCAGGTCTTCTGGTGAGAGCAGGGCCTGAAGGGTGGTGGGCTCTCGCCCCGCACTGCCCCAAGCTCTCCGGCTGGAGCCCCAGGCTGGGTCAGGCTGTGGCATTCCATGTATTCACCACCAGTCAAAAGCCTCCTGGGTACCTAGCATGGTGTTGGAACTGGGGACACTTTTGATCAGGATGAACCTGTCCCACCTCTGGTGATGGAGATAGACTCAGGTCTGGACAGCTCGGGAACTGAGATAGGACACGTGACACACAGAGAAAAGGCGGCTTCCCCAGTGAGAGGACTGGGAAGGCTTCCTGGAGGAGGTGCCAACTCAGCTGAAGCCTAAAAGCAGAAAAGCTGGGGATCGGGAGGCAGTGAGGGCGACGGCCTATGTGAGAACAGAGACATAGGCGCCTGGCACCCGGGCTCTGCCTGCTGCCCCTGGCCAGGGGCTCTCCAAGTTGAATAACAAGAGCTGGGGCTGGCCTCCTGGCTGAAATGCTTTCTAATTCCTGTCTGATGGCAAGGACTGAGCAGGTCAGATGAGAGCGAGCCAAAGGTCACTGGGAACACTCCTCCTGGCAGCCAACGGCATCCAACAGGGTCCCTTCAGCGATGACGCTACATGCCCAGTCTTTGTTCCCAAGTGGGCAAACCTGGGAAGGCCCCTGGCATCCCCCACTGTTGTCCACAGAGAGGGTGTGGCTTCCAGTCCTGGCTGCCCTGGGCAAGTCTCTGAATGCAGCGAGATGGCCCTGCACTGTGGGCTGCACACAGACCTGCTCAGTACCTGTTCACTGTCTTTTTACCAGGGCCAGGGGATCCCCAGGGATTCTCTGTCTCCACCCCAAGCAAAAGAGAGACCCAGGTGTTCCCAAAGGGTTGAGAGGACTTCAGTGATCTTGAAGTCACCCCACCATCCTCCGTGAAATTCAAGGCAAAATTCCTCTCGTCATTAAACAACAAAACAAGCAGATCTCCACCCCCGCATTCCTGAAACACCTTTATTGCACTAAAAACAGCATTTAAAAACAAACACACTTGGAGGAGGGTGTCTCAAAGATTTACCCACAGTCAGTGTGGAACACAAAGAACCAATCAGTGTGGGGGCATATAAAGAGACCAGGCGGGACAAGGGGTGGGAAAGGTCAGGGTCAGAGAGAAGCGGAGGGGGTGAAGCTCCAAGCACCTAACTCCATGCAGGAACTTCCACTGGCCCTGGGTGGTCCCCACGTTCCAGAGTGAGGGGGATCCCCTTTGATGCCAGGAGCAGTTTGCAAGAAGGCACAGGCCCAGGATGGAGGCCGGGGTGGGGGCACAGCAAGGGACCCCAGCTCCAAGGGCCCTTCATTCCCAGTCTCAAGGGTGCACTGGGATGTCTTGCAGGCATGCAGATGGGAACACGTTTTCCTTCACCACCCCTCACCCCAGGATTTAGAAAAACTGAGTCGGGAGGGGCAACGTTTGAACAGGGAGTCTCCCAGGATCCCCAGGGACTGCCCTCGTCCATCGGTGCCCAGCGGGCAGCCCAGACACACAGAGGGGTGCAGCTGGCCTGGCCCCTGATTCAAACTATCGTTTCTGTTTGGTTGAGCTGGAAAACCTCCATAAAAATCTTTCAAGGATCCACGGCACTGATAAAATAATTAAGCCCATGTAGCAACCTAGCAACATGAAAAGCCACCACCAGGGTCCCCCAGCCTGCTCCTTTGTCACTTTTTCCCACCCACTCTAACCAAAAGCTATTCACACATGTGCAATAAAAGCCGTCCATCAGTCATCAGGCACCACTCCCTGGCGTCCAGTTGCCAAAGGCATGGGAGGAACGCAGGGTGGCGGCCAAGGAAGGGCAGGGAAGAAGAGGGGCTGGGGCTGCTCCCTGGGCATCTTCTGGGCAACCCCCTTCGATGGAGGGAGGCTTCAGATGCCCCAGCAGGGCTGGGGGTCTAGAGCAGGTGCAGGTGGATGGGCCAGACAGGCCTGTGCCCGTAAAGCAAGCCAAAACAGCATTGAAGGAAAGCAGCTGACAACAGGACTGTCTCACTCCCAGGGACAGGGGAGGAGCAACAGCTCCAAATTTCATCGTCTGGGACTGCTGTCTCCATTCTCCAACTGTCTTTTACCAGGTAGGCTCTCAGACATGTCACCCTCCTCTCTCTGACTGGCTCTTGCCTCAGGGGCCTGAGAGGACCTAAGGCTGCCCAGAGACAGCCTCACCTGGGAGGGGAGCTTCCCACTGCCCAAGGGACACCGCTGGCAGGACCCAGGCCTGGCACTGCTCACAGGGGAGTCTGGCAGGCCTGCAAAGGAGGACTCAGGTGCCACAGAGAAAGGATTCAGATGGGCCTCAGGACTGGTGGCCTCTAGGTCTGAGATCCCCTAGGCTGCCTCCTGGCCAGGGTTCCTTTTCTGAAAGGCGTGTGGTGGTGTGGAACTTGGGGTACCAGGGACATTGAGCCCAGCAAAGCAGCCCTTTCTCCTCTCAGGCAGCCCCTCTCTTCCACCTCTAAAAAAAGTAATCCATGAAAAATATTATTCTGGTCACCAT
Organism: Phataginus tricuspis; assembly: GCA_029783875.1. Taxonomy (NCBI): domain Eukaryota; kingdom Metazoa; phylum Chordata; class Mammalia; order Pholidota; family Manidae; genus Phataginus; species Phataginus tricuspis. The sequence goes on from JAQQAC010023519.1 coordinate 4,485,667, forward strand.
GGGCAACCCAGAGAACCTCCAGCCCCCAAGCCGGTCTGAATTTAAACCCACCTCCCCTTGGACTGGCCCAATGGCCTCCTGCTCTGCCATAGGGGTTTGGGAGGGAGGAGAGGGGAGGGGCGCCAGGCCTTTAGGAGAAGGGGAGCAGGGAGGCCAGGGGCAGCTCCTTCTCCCCGAGCAGCGTGTCCCGCTTCAGGCCGCCGCCCTTGTTCACCACCTTGACCCTAAGGGCCAGCTTTCGGACACTCGCGGGCCCCACACCGTCGAAGAAGAAGTCCTCGTTGAAGACGGGGTGGCGGCTGCTCTTGACGATGGTGCTACGCTGTTTCTGCAGCTTGCCGGGCACCAGGCTCAAGCCCACGCAGCAGCTGATGCTCCGCGCCTCGCACGTGCGGTCGTAGAGGCCCTCGGCAGCCAGCAAGCGCACTCGCAGGCGCGCCTGTGCCGCTTGGTACTCGGCCAGCAGCCTCACGCTGCCTCGCAGGCCCATGCGCACCGCGTGCTCAGTGCAGGGCGCAGGCCCGGGCTCGGGGCCCGGCTCCGGGGCGGCCCTGCGGGTCAGGCGGCGCCGGGCCCCGGGACTGGTGTCGGGTGTGCTGTCATCGGCAGACAGGGAGCCGTGGCGGCCCACTGAGCGCCTGAGCTGGCTCACCTTGGCCTGGCCGTCCTGGGCGAAGCCTTTGAGCAGCGACACGGAGCGTGACAGGAGAGGGGACCCGAACGGGGAGGACTCCGCGGAGGACCCCGTGTCGCTCTCCCCGCCACTGAAGTAGCGGCTGGGGCTCATGAGGGCCCCGCTGGCCTCCTTGGGCACCCCGTCGCCCCCGTTGGCCTTGGCGGCCCCCCGACGGCGCCCGGCGCCGGGGGAGCCCACCTGCGCCAGGGCCCCGTGCTCGCTGTGGAACAGGGACTCCTTGCGCCGCGTGTGGGGGCTCTCGGCCAGCGTGGCGAAGCCGTAGGACGTGTGGGCTTTGGGCACCGAGGGCAGGGACATGGCGCCCTGAGCCTGCGGGTCGGCGTTGGTGCCCGCCTCCTCCGCCGGCCAGTCCTCCGCGCTCTCGATCTGGATCACGTGCCGGCTGGCCGCCTTCAGCAGGCTCCTGCCCTCTGCCGCCAGCTTGGCGGGCACTCGGGGGCTCCGGGGGGCTCGGCGGGGCGCAGCCGACGCCGGGCTCTGTTCGGACGCGGCCGGGCCCGGCTCGGCCTGCCCCTCGGGCTCCGCGGGGCCGGCGGGCAGCTTTGGGGGGATGAAGAAGTCGGGGATCTTGTCGGGCGTGAGCACGTTGCTGTACAAGGGCCCCTTGGAGGCCTTGTCCCCGCCCTCGCCCCCCGCAGCGCCGTTCTCCCCGGACCCCCGAAGCCGCTCCAAGAACCACATGTTGGTTTTCTTCATGCAGGCGGCGCAGGCAGGAGGCCGTAGAGCGTCTGCAGAGACCGAGGACAGAAGCGAGGGTCAGGAGCTGCAGGCCCCATGCGCTGGCGGCGGGAAGACGGGCTCCCCTCAGCCGGGGGTCCCCCGGGACAGGCGCCAGCAGGGTCACCCTGGGTGTCGCCAGGCGCCGCGGCCCCGGACGGGGTGGGCGAGCTCGCCCTTCCCCACCCAGACATCTCCCAACTTCCAGGACCAAGGGCGTGGGGGCCGCGCTGGAGTCGGGAAGCTCCCGGGGGAGAGCGGCCCTTTCCCGCGCCACCCCCGTTCCGAGGATCTCGGCGCGCGTGCTGGGGGGCTCCCACCCAGTGCACAGGGAAGGCGCCCCGGGGTGGGTGGACCCCGGGGAGTCCCAGCCCCGCCCCCCTCAAGCTCCCACCCACCTGTGGCTTCTTCCCGGGCCGGAGGTTCAGGCATTACGGGTGGGGGACGAAGAGTAGGTGGGTCTGGGGGCTTGACAGCGCAGCAAGCGGACCCCTCCCCCCCGCCGCCCGCTGGCCTCGGCTCGGGGTGGGGGTGGGGCCGGGCCCCCCGGGGTGAGCCGGGTCCCTGAACTCACCTGCCTGGGCGGCGGCCCGAGGCTGAATGCTGCAAGCGGACACGCGGGGTCGCGGCGCCAAGGCCAGGACGGCTCGGAGACGCGGCCGCGGCTTCCACCCAGGCGACGGCGGCAGCGCAGTGGGGCTCATTCACCGGCGGCGGCGGGAAACCGCCCAACCGGCCGCCGCGCCGCCGTATTCCTCCGAGTACGGCCGCCCGCCCGCCTCCCCTTCCCCCCGGCCGGGCCCGTCTAGCTGCCCCCGGATCCCCGCAGACCAAGACCCGTCCGGCAACCCGCACCCGCAGTCCTGGCCCGCAGCCCCGGGATCCGCGCAGCCCCACCCACTTCCCCTGCAGCCCCGGACCAGTCCCGGCCCCGCCCCACAGCCCCCGGATCCCTGCTGCCCCCGGCCCTCAGCGGCCTCACCACCACCCCCGCAGCCCCAGCTCGCAGTCTCCGGATTCCCGCAGCACCGAACCCACGCAGCTCCCGCCCTGGCCCCTGCGCAGTCATGCCTCTGCCCCGAGTCCGCAGTCCCGGCCCCTCACTCCCAGGAGCCCGTCAGGGCTGTGAAGCCAACGGGGTCCGTGGGAGGGAGGCAGGTGGTCGCAATGACCACCCCCCTCGTGACTGCGGATCCAGGGAGTCGGGGGCCCGGAAGCCCCAAGCCCCTGCCTCAGTCACTTGCAGACCCACACTCACTGTGGGCCATCTCCCCGGGGAGCATCTGTGATAACAACTGTGGCTGAATTTATGAACAGCAGTTTCCCAGTGCCAGACTTCGCGAAGTCCTCCCGACTGCCACACCCCGTCCCAAGGTGAGGGTCTCCTTCTAGAACTTGGGGTGTGCCGCCCACCACCACTATGTGCAGCCGCAGGAAGCCGGCGAGGAGCTGCTCCTGCATTTCGTGTGGGCACCTGGGCGCAGGACGGTGACCTGGACCTGGGAACCTCACTGTGACCCAGGGCCCAGCCCCCGCCTTGGGGGGATTCCCAGTCGGAGGACACCGACCTCTAGTACACAGGTAAATCCTATTTGCAGGCATGGTGACAGGAAAAGGTGATTAGGCTATTCCCAGACGCAGAAGCCCATGCGGAGACCAGGATGCAGTCCCAGGACTGGCAGCTCCTGAGACCACAGATCCCTCTGGATGGGGTTCCTGCTCCCTCACTCCCAGCCTCAGTTTTCTCTCCTGGAACCCAAGGCCAACCTGTCCTGGATGGAGTGTTGGTGATAAGCCACAAGATTAAGTATCACCAGGACTGACCCAAAGGGACTCCTGGGCTTTATCCAGTTACGATCATCTGGGACACTCCTGTGTTCCCAGCTGGGATGGCAGTCGGCCTGGAGTGACTGCTGGTTCAACAGCAGAAGGGGCACTGGGGGCAGGAGGGAGCCGATGGAGGCCCTGCCCCTCCAGCAACCCGACTGGGCCAGGGAGTGTGGTGGGGTTTAGAACTCCATTGTCCAGGTCAGGAAAGTGAGGCTCAGAGCTGGCTCTGACTCCACAGAAAAGGTCTGTCTCAGCTCTGCTCATCCAGCAAACACTGAGCCCCCTCTTTCTGCTGGGGCAATGCTGGCATGGCCACAGGGCATGCCAGATGAGGCACATACCCATGAATGTGTCATTTCACAACCGCCCCCAGGAAGCCCACTGTGCTTGCTAGCCTGGGCCAGCCCCACATCACAAGCCCAACTGAGCCCACTGTCAACCCCTGTTATCATGAAGAATGCTCTAGAGCAATTACTTGGTTGATTATTCCTGCAGCGTTCCCAGGATGCCGTGATTTTTAATAAATATCTGCCAGACGAATGAATGAATATATACCCCAGTACAGCAGGCGGGAGTGGGGCTCGGGGGCCATGAGCCACCTTTCTCTGCTGCATGGAGAGACACCAGGGTACACCAGGGGGAACTAAGTGCTTGAGTCTTCGAGGAGGGACGGTGCCAGGTGTCCTGATGACAGGCCAGCCTGAGCATTGGGGGCTTCACTCCCTACTCATCCTTGCCCAGCTAGGGGCAGGTTCTCTCCTCCTCATTGGGTTGGGGGAGGAAAGGGTGAGTTTATTCTGCGCTGAGCAGCTAGGACTAATCTGGAGCTGCTAGATTGGGTCTGAATCCCACTGCCAACACTTCTTGCTTAGTGACTTCTAGCAAGTGTCCAAACTCCTCTATGGCTTCGTCTCCTTGGCAGCCCATGGATATAAAAGCTGCTCCTGCATTATGGCATCAGGGTGAGGATTCAACAGGTTCCTCCGCACAGTGCTTAGAATAGGGCACAGAAAACATGCAGTGTGTTGGCTGTCATCATTTCATGGACGCTGCTCCTGGTGAGAAAGGGGACACTCAGGGGAGGCCTTGCCAGGCATTGGAGGGAATCCCAGAACCCTGACCCCTGACAACCAAGTTCAGCAAGAAGCCCCACCCCTTTTCCCTCACCCCATCTCTTTTGGGGGCTGAAGAAACTGAAGCCCAGAGGGAAAAGGTACCTGAGGTTGGGTCCCAAGCGCCTGCCTGTGGGCTGCTGCAGACCCACCATGGAAGGGGTGGGAGTAGGGTCAGGGCTCCAGCTGGCTCTGTGGTCAGGAGCCTCTCCTGGTCCACAGAACCTCTGCAGAGCCCTGTGGCTCAAACCCCAGGATTCACCCTACGCCCCACCCTAGCTGTAGCCTTCCTGGAATCAGAGATGGGAGGCTGCTAGCCTCAGACCCAAGCTGAGGGTGGGGGCCCAGGCAGCACTAACCAGCCCCTCCCATCCTGAGTCCCATCACCTCATGCTAGGTGATCTCTGTTCTCAATCCCCAACCTGGGACCCACTGTACAGGGAGGGAGCTGTATGGGAGGCGGGTGCTGGTTCACACGAACTGGGCAGGAGCCTGGCTTGAGTGGTAGGCTGCTTCCTATTGGTGGCATCCAGCAGGCTGGCTTGGAGGAAGCACAGGGAGGTGGCTTGAAGAAAAACAGGCCTGAGATGTGGGCTCCAGCCCTGAGGAGCCACTCTGAGCCCCTGCAGCTCAGAGCAAGGGCTTCCCTCTGAGTTCTGCCTTCTCCCCTGGAAAAGGGGAGCAGATAGCCTGTGTGCAAGCTCCTGGGCTTGCAGGAGGGGTCCTGGGCCCCACAAAGCTCAGGTTAACCCATTGTTGGGAAGGGTCATCATCCCTTATTCCCAGATAAGGAAACTGAGGCACGAGAGACTGGCCTGACTCTGCAGTACACCCAAGTCAGGGAAGGGAAGTAACTGGTCTAAGGCTGCACAGCAGAATTTGAACCTTTGTTAACTGAATAATTGAAGGTAGAAGGAGGACAGGAGACAGGTGTAGAGGACCTAGCAGGAGCCAGGCTCCCAGCTCCGAGACCCATCACTGGGCACGGGGTGGGGCCTGCTGACTGTGGAGAAAGGACAACCCTCCCCAGAGATGTGGGCCTCGGGAGGAGGGGACCCTGGAGGGGAGGTGGTGGGGGACAGGGACCTCTGTGGAGGAGATGCCCCCATATTTGTAGGAGGAGTTAGAGGAGGGTCCTGGGAAGAGATGGGGGTCTTGGGAATCATGTGAGGGAGGGTCTGGAGAATAGAAGTGAGAGCACTATCGAAGGAAGCTGGGCTCAGGGGAAAGAGGGGCTTTGAGGGCCACGTAGAGGTGAAGGTCTGAGAAAGAACGTCTAGAGAAAATGGGGAAGAGACCAGCTGGGCCCCAACAAGTTGGGCCGTTTCTAGGGGAAAGTTAGGAGTCATTTGGAGAAGGAAAAAAGGGGCTTTTTGCCAGATAAATCAGGCTGACGTGAGAAAGAGAGGTTTGTAACATTTGAGATAAACCAGGATGTTTCCAACGAAGTCAGGGTGTGCCTTCTCTCGGGAAAAAACAGATGCTCTCAGGGGTACTGGGGGTTCTGGGAGAGGGACCTGCCTTCCCCAGACCCACGGGCCCAGCTCCTTCCTCTCATCTCCAAGACCTCGCTCAGCCCCCACCTCCTCCAGAACCACAGAGGCCACACCAGATGCCACCTTGGCTTTCTGCCCCCAGTCCCCCAAACCAGGAGGGCTCCTTAATGTGCAGTTAGGCTGGCTCTCCTCCTGGTCACTCCCAGATTTAATTACAAACAGCTTCCAAATGTTAAGTACAGACAGCCAGCTGGGAGGGTGGGGGCCTTGCAACCATCCCCACAGGTCAGTCCTCTTGCAGTTGCCTGGATGCCCTTATCATCCTAGGTGAGCCCCAAGAATGCCCCCCATGTCAACATCAGCATGAGCCCCAGCCTGAGGACCCAAACCACCTCAATTCTCCCCAAAAGACAACCGCACCCATTTTTCCTGTGGAAAAATTGAGCCCGGCTAGGACAGGAATCCATCTCCATGCCAGGGAATTGGGAATCCTCCCCTTCCAGGGAGATAAGCTGAAGTCCAGCTGGGAAAACAGAGGCTCCTCCTTTCCCCACCAGGGACCTGGCTGACTCCAGGTCAGAGGGCTGCTTTTTGTTACTGAAAGGCGAAGAAAGGTTCTGTCTTTGGTATATATACCCTCACTCCAGGAGGTGAAGCACGGAGGCAGGCAGGGGGCCTGGTCTCCTGGCCTGGTCAGTCCAGCCCAGCCCAGCACCAGGTGGAGAAGGACACTTCCACAAGCCCGTGCGGAGGAAGGCGAGACACGGTTCCAGCCTCACCAGGGTCCAGAGAAAGGCTGAGGGTCCATAAGGCCACAGCGGGGCATGTGGGCAGCAGGGACAGGAGCCAGGCACTGAGAACCATCGCCTGGGAACAAAGCAGAGGGAAAGGCTCAGCTGAGGCTGCACCCAGGGGCCTGGGTCCAAGCATCTGATGCCGCAGACTTCAGTTATGTGGCAGCAAAGTGATCCAGCAAGGGGCCTCAGGCTGGGACAGGCGATCGAGTCCCAGCAGCCCCATGTTCCTGCTGTGTGACCTGAGGTAGCACTTTAACCTCTCTGTGCTGTCTCATCTTCACAACAAGAACGCCAACAACAGTACCCATCTCAGAACCACATGGGAGCCAGTAACGGTGCAGGAGGGGCTGAGGGTGGTGCCTGGACTCAGCAACTGCTGTTAGCAGCTACTATTACTGCCATCAGCATTCTTTATGGGGTCCCAACCTCTCAGGGAGAGTAGTGAGGCAGATCATACCCAGGCATGTGCAAATGCATGGCCCACGGTCATTCCTGGCGCTCCGCAGGACCACCCCAATCCCTGAAGCCCTTCCCCAGACTGGGAACCCCCTCTCTGCCTGCACTGGAGGCCTGGCTGGGTGCAGGGAGGAAGTCCACACCTAGAGGGGAGGAGGCGGGAAGGAGACCGTTGTCATGGGGACAGGAGAGCCATGCAACCTGGCCCAGAAGCTCCTCTGTGCTCAGCCTTTGGGAAATTCCACCCCCTTCCCCTGCGGCCCTCCCTCCAGAGCCGAGCCCCCAGCAACTGTCTCTCTCCTCCCCAAAGTGTACGCATGCCACCCCCACCCCTCTACACCCCAGCTCAGCCACACTCTCCTGCCTGGACCGCCTCCCACTTCACCCCAGAGCTCTCTTTTGCCCAAAAGGCCCTGGAATCACCCAGACCAGCCTGTTGCTGCCCTGCTCAAAACCATCCCTGGCACCCCCAGCACCAAAAGCGAAAGGCCAAGGATTCAACTTCTCATCTCCACAGGCCACCAGCCACACAGCCCTCCCAGGCCCAAGCACCTGGACCTCCTCTGGGGTAGATGAGGGCCACCTCCTCCCAGAGACTGTCACAGTTACAGAGTTACATCACAACTCATCACCTCCACTCCTGGGCACCACCTGCCAGCAGCAACAAGAACACATCCCCAGAAAACGTGCCCACACACTCACAGCCACAGGATTCACAGTGGCCAGAGGTGGGAACGACACGGCTGTTACAGGAGCAGACACATACGCGTCCACCCACACATGGAGCATCACACAGCCACGAACAGGACTGGAGCCCTGCCACGCACCACACGTAGACAGACTCTGAACACACAGTGCTCGGTGAGACGCCAGACACTGTGTGACCCCATTTCTGTGACATGAGCACAGCAGACGAATCCACAGAACATGGGCTCATGGGTGCTGGGGGTTGGGGAGGGGGTGGGGGGACAGCTCATGGGGATGGGGCTGCTTTTTGGGGTTATGGAATGTTGTGGACCTAGATAGGGGGATGATTGCCCAACACTGAATAATGAAAACCACTGAGTTATACACTCTGATTGGGTGAATTACGTGGTTTGTGAATTATTCCTCAGTTTTTAACATTAGAAAAAAATCTGGCAATGGGTAAATTCCAGGCCTCACTATACACCTTGCTCAGGGCTCACGCTTGACGGCGCCTCGCAGGTGCAGCTCGCTCTCAGCGGCCACAATGGGCTGCCCATTCTGCAGGTGGTAGTCGATGAGGTGGCTGATGCTCTCGAACAGCACGTCCCTCGTCCGCACCTGCAGGACCAGAGGGCGCGGCGTCAGCACACCAGGAGCGTGTCAGAGGCCTGCTGCCGCAGCTCTGTGGTTTCCTAAGCCCCCGTGGTGCTCATGTGTGCTCAAATCTGAGAGCCGCCGGGCTCAAGACTCCCAGGACTTCTGCCGCAGAATCGGCCTCAGAATTCCGTAACTAGGTGTGGACACGGGATTCTGGGGCCACACTTCCTGAAACAGGCTGAATGGTGGTCCCGTAAAGATACGTCTATGTCTTGACTCCTGTGAACGGGGCCTCATTTAGAAAAAGCATCTTTGTGGATGTGATTATGTGAAGGGTTTTGAGATGAGCTCAACCTGGCTAACCCAGGTAGCCCAAATGCCAAAGACTGGTGACGCTTTAAGAGAAGTAAGCCCTGGACACAGTCATCAGATGAAAGCCTTGAGAAGGTGGAGGCAGAGACAGAGTGAGGCGCCGGGCCACAGGCAGCCATGGAAAGCAGCAAGGCTGGGAAACTGAGCAAAGGATGCTGAAAGAACAGAGGCCAAGAGCCACGGCCTTACCTGGCCAGGCCACACAGCTGCCCTGCACCTGAGCGCTCCTGTGCACAGAGACAAGGGGCACACCAAGCCCAGAGGCAGTGCTGAGCCTTCAGTGGGACGGAGTAAAAACGCCTGGGAAATTCTGAGGACACTCTTAACTCCCTCAAACATCTTCTCACCCGGGAAAATAACCTGTAAAGCCCAAGGCCCTTGGATGCTGGAAAATGCTTCATAAACCCTAGAACTGGACATTGGAATTGTTTCCTAGGATCAGAAAATGCTTTGTAAACCCCAAAACGTTTTAGGAACTAAAGAATACCAAATCTTACTGACTCGAAGCAATTGTAAGATGCATCACTATTTTATGTACCACGAGGAGAAGGGAACAAAAACTTCCCAATTAAATAACGATGCAGTTCAAAGATATAATTGATGATTAGAAAAAAAAAAAAATCCAGACTTAAGAGATGTCAAAGGACAGAAAAGTGTGTATCAGAGGGTTGAGGCAATTCAGTAACTTTTGGACCCTAAAACTCCTTGAAATTGAAACATGCTTTGTAAACCCTAAAATATATGCAAAACTGAAAATATTGTATTTATCACTCAAAGACATCATTATTTGTAAGATGAATTAGTGACGAAAATATGTGAAGCAAAGTGTACCTTACAGTGAAATATGGTTCTTCGTAAACCCTGAAACGCCTTGAATTCGTAACCCCAAAAATGTTTATAGATGGGGAACACATTTGTAAACCCTAAAACTCTTCTTAAATCTGGGACTACTTTGTAATTCTGAAGTACCTGGTAAACGGGAACAGAATCTGTAAACACAAAGACTTTGTAATTGGAAAAATACAGCATTAATCCTAAAGGGCGCTAGGAAGTCGGGTGCGCGGGGCCCTGGGCAGAAAGCTGCCCGGACCTTTCCAGGCAAAGCCCCAAGGCCCTCGCCCATTCACCCAGCCCCTTTCCTGGTCTGGCCCCGCCCACAGCTCTGGCCCCGCCCCTGCCACCCAGGCCCCGCCTCCAACGCGGCGCGTGGCACCCGGTGCCTTACCACGCCCTCGGGGTCCACCAGCAGCAGGTGCTTGGGCTGCCCCGCGTGCATGCCGGTGAGCACGTACTGCCCGGGGTTGGTGACACTGTCGCGCACCAGGAAGTCCCCGTCGGCTCTCAGCAGCCTCTCCGCCGCCCGCCGGCTCATCTGACCGTGGTACCAGGGCTCCTGCCGCAGCTGCTCCTCCGTGGGGGCGATGGGTGCCCGGCGGGTCGGGGGGCTGGGCCACTGGTCTTCCAGGGGAGGGTGCGCTGCCGCTGCGCCCGCTGCCACAGAGCGCTCGTGCAGCTTCAGGGCATCCTCGAAGGGTCCTGCGGGCAAGGAGGAGTGCGGAGGCGGACAAGGGGTGGGAGCGGCGGGGCGGAGCTGCCTCCTGAAGGACGGCGACCTGCCTGGAGGAGTAAGCTACGGGTGGTTCCCGGGGACCACCTTGGGGATCGACAACAGCCTTGGTGCGCCTGCCGTGTACCAGACCGTGCACTGCGCCCACCACAGCGCACTATCGGCTGTGTGCTGTGTGCGCCCTGGGTGTATGCTGTGTGTTGTACCAACCAGTCACATTCTTTGCAGTCTTACTGGCTCTGTTATTCAACACATTCTCTTGGATTTTCTAAGTACAGTGAATGAAATATAGTCTATGTAAAAGAATGAAAGCATTGCTTTTTTCCAATGTGTACACTTACTTCTTTTTCTATCTTGTTACACTGGCTTCCTTCCTAATGTTTATGCCTCTAATTTCATTATCTTATCTGCTCCCATTGGCCAGGACCTCCGAAACCACTCCATCTCATGGTAGGCAGCAGGCATCCCTTTCACTTCCAAAATTTAACAGAAAAGCTCCTGGTGGTTTGCAGAGGTTTTCTAAGGCTCCCAAAGATGCCAGCACGGTGCTAGACAAGTCACTGGCCACCTCCAAGCCTCATTCCCTCATTGCAAAATGAGCATGTCAGCGTCTGTGTGCAGAATACCAGCCCTGAACTGCACTACTTCCATTCTAGTCTTTTGGGAGTTTCCTCCCGAGGCCCATGTGAGGCTGACCCAGCCTCCAGCTCCCAGGATGTGTGGCCACGCCTACACGGTCAGCTTATTCATCTCACCCTCCTGGCCATCTTCTCGGGGATGAGCGTGTGACCCAGGGTGGGTCAGGCAGAGACATCCCAGGGGGGTTCAATGAGATCCTAGCGAGAAGCTCAGTCTCCTTTGGGCCATCTGGTCACCCCAAGGGGACAGCCCGTCTCAACAGGAGCTCACCAGGCAGAGGGTGGCTGTGAGGAGCCAGGGGGCCGTGCTTATAGTCCAGACTGGTGCACAAATGTTGGCTCACGTCATCATTGCAATGACAAGAAATCCAGCTGTTGGATGGTGGGGGAAGAGGGCTTTCCCAGCTAGCTCGGGAGGACCACCTGAGGGGAGACCACCTTGCCTGGGCCAGCACAGGGCCAACGCCAGCGCTTGTGGAAGAGGATAGATTTGTTGTGGGAAATAGGGTACTTGGGGCAGAAGCCTCTTCCATCAGACTTAGCCCTCCCTCAGGCTGGGATATCCCAGAAGGAAGGAATGGGCTCTACCATCAAGATGAATATTAGGTCTCCTTATCAGACTGGGAAGACCCAGAGGGAGAGATCTAGGCCTTCTCCAACAGATGGAGAGTCCCATAAAGAAGAGGGGCCGAAGCCTCCCCCATCACACCAGCCATTCTTTTGATGTATGAACTAGGTATGAACTCCCTTCAGACTGGGGGGGTCCCATGGAGGGAGAGCCACTGAGCCTCCCCTATCAGACTAGGGTATCCCAACAGAACCAGATTTCCCCACCCCCATTGACTCGTAAAGTCTCCATGGGAGAAGCACCACGGAGTGAAGGCTGGGCCCCCATCAGACCACAGGTTGCACAGGGTGTGGCCTCCCCCCGCAAGGCTGGCTTGCCCCACGTACGCATGTCGAACAGGTCCTTCGTGGGGCTGTCCTCAGGCTGCAGGGGCTCCAGGGCGTCCAGGCCTTGCATGTTTACATACAGGTGGTCCTCATAGTCTCGGGGCCCCCGGGCATCTGCCTGCACGTAGCCGTCCCCCAGTGGGGCTGGTTGAGAAGAAGGAATGGTGAGAGGTCAGCTGAGGAGCCCCATGGAGCCGGGTGGGACCCCACCTGGGAGCCTTCCTCTCCTGTCCCCCCAGAAAGGAAGCGGCATGCCCTTTGCATAGCACCATCAGGAGTGAAAAACCCCACAAACACTCATTCAGGGGCCGTGGGCACTGGAGGTGCACACCCAGGGAGAGTGCAGCTGCCAGCCCAGTCTAGCCCCTCAACTGCCAGGCAGGAGGGTGGCCTGCGGCACCGGAGCTTCCAGTTTCAAAAGAAACCAGAAATCCCGATGTTTATGTTACATCTCCACATTGAAAAATAGCAATAAAACTCTGTTCTCCCTGTAATTATGTTATCAACAAGATACTATTAAGTCATTTGTTTCTCTTTGTGCTCTATTTTAGGATTTCCTTTCTTTCCTTTTTTAAAATTTTATTTTTGTATGTGTAGAGCATTACATGGTTCAAAAGCCACAGCTACATTGAAAGGTATCCTTGGAGGAGTTTCTCACTCGGGTCCCCTCAGCAGGCCATCCGGGGTCTGCTGGGTCCCGGTCAGTGTGCCTCTGCCCTGTCCTCCTGGCCTCACCCCTTGCATTATCAGACTGTTAGATTTTTGCTGATCTGATAGGTGACGAATGGCATCCTGGGGAACTTTAATTCCCATTTCTCTTATTTTGAGCAAGGTTGAGCTTCTTTTCCTAGGTTTGAAGGGCATTTGTGTATCCTTTTCTCTGAACCCTCTATTCATTGCTAAATGTCTCCATTTTTAATCTTTGTCTGGGAAATGATGATCTTTTAATACACCATGTGGCCAAATCCAGCCCGAAGACCTGCAATTTGCAATCTCTGCTTTATGCTGATTGTATCATCAACCCTCATTAGACACCTGGGCTCCCAGGCCGGCTCTACCCGCCCGCTGTGGGCCTGGGCACCTTCTGTGCCTCGTCTCCTCCACCGTAAAATGGGGAGTAAAGGACTAGCTTTTTCAGAGGTAGAGGTGCGGATTCCAATCTTAAAACAGGATCTGGCAAAAATTACAATTTGATGCAAGTGCTAACACTGTGTCAGTCCTGGGTGACTGATGGAGGCACAGGGGTCTCAGCCTAGGCTTCCCAGTCAGCCCAGAGGAAGCACAGATTCTCCCAGCCTCTTATCATCAGGGTTAGGTGAGAGGGAAGAAACCCAGGTTGCAGGAATCCTAGGCAACGGTGCTGGGGCATTGATGTGTTGGTAGGAGTTCTTGGCCAGAGAATTGGAAAAGGCATGACAAGAAGCAATAACAACACGTGCAAAGGCTCAAGGGTAGGAAATGCTGGTGAGCCCTGGTAGTTAGGGGTGAGCAGCCAGTGTCCCCGAGAAATAGCAGACCAGAGCTAGATTACAGCGTGGCACCTGGTAGGTGACTTGTGACATGTGTTCTTTAACCACAGGCACTGGGAGCTCATGAGAGTTCTGACGCTTGGCAGTGAAATGCCCAGATTATTTGGGAAGCTCTAAAAAAAGCCCAACACAGATGTTAGCAAGGCTGTGAGGGAACAGGCAGCTGCAGCAGGGCTGGTGGGCGAATACCGACTGGCACGTCCAGTTTAGCAGAGAGTAGGCCATCAGCCTGCAGTACTGCAAATGAGGACTGTACCCGTTAACCCAGCAATGCCACAGCTCGCATCCACGGGAGGAGCCCACGGTGGGCGCAAGGGCATGTCTGCGGCCCTGTGCATAAGAGGGAGAGCTCAGTGATCCTCAGTGCCCATTAGGAGAGGGCCACGTCAGTAAGCACACTCTGGGGAAAGGGAGACACATGCAGGTGTTTAAAAGAATGCACTGACACAGCGAAGCGACCAAGGGCACCCACAGCATGCCTCAAGGGTCACCGTTTCTTTGTATAAAGTCTAAAAGGAGACACAAAAGTGCCAGGGGGTGAGCTCCCAGACTCAGAATGGGAAGCAAGGGGGAATGTTAACCTCCTATGTCATTTTCTAATTTTGTATAATTTTGTATAAAATGCTTGAGAGTGAAAACTCAATTACTTTGTTAAAACAAAAGCTCACAGTACCTGGTGGGAATGCAAAGAGAGAAGGTAATTGCAAGGCTTAAACAAAATGGACTGAGCAACCCCTGTCCTGGGGATGGGTGCTATTGAAATCCTGCCCAGCGCTGGGTGATGAGCCCTTAAGGTTATTCATCACACCATTATCAGAGCAAATGCCTGGAAACTACCAAATGCCTGTGAGTCAGAGGCGGACAAAAGAAACAAACGTCCTCTGTGTGATGGAGTACTATGCAATGGTGAAAAAGGATGGCCATCCAGGCACTGATGTGGAAAGGACTCCACAGCAGATTGCCACACAGAAAAGACAAGGTGGGAGCGTGCATAATATGCCACCATCTGTAAAAACGGGAAAGTCATCTATGTATTTGAATTGGCTTGAATATATATGGAAAATTAGGAGAAATAACAAACACTACTAACCACCAACAGTGGCTGCCTGATTTGGGAAGGGAATAGAGGAAACCAGGACGAGAGGGACCTGGCACCAAATGCCTTCTCAGGCTCCAGGGCTTTGAACCATGTGAATGCAGTGTCTATCCCCAAAACCCAATAGAACTAGTCTGAAGAGAAAAAGAGAAACTGATGCCATCAAATTTCATAACAGCTTGGGGAAAAAAAAAAAAAACCCTGTAGGCGAAAGTGAGACAGCACAGGAGAAACAGTGTGCGGTGGCAGAGGGGCCCGGTGGGGAGGGGCCAGGCACCAGATGGCCCGAGAGCAGCCTACCCATACCCGAGGGGCCCAGGTCCCACTGCAGGCCACGGGCGTCTCTTCGAGCAGGAGATGCTACCTGAAAAAAAGAGCGAGGGGTCCTTCTGCAATGAACAAGCCCCTAGTCCCACCCCAGCAACCCCCCTAAATGGCTGGAGACATAAGCTGGACATGAAGCCAACCCCAAACCCTCTCTAGGTCCCTGCCTCTCCAACTGCCTTTGTGTTCACTGCCCACCTCTGCTGCAGCCTCACTGGTCCTCTCCACCCCAGAGGGTGGTCTGCACCCTCCCACTGCCTGGCACATACTATTCCCTATACCTGGATGCCCTTCCCTGCATTGTTCTCCTGGGCAACACCTATTCACCCATCAGGGCCCAGCCCGAAGGCTGCTTTCTCAGGGAAGTCCTCCTGACCACAAACAAAGCCAGTCTCCCTATTTTGCATTCTCATTACCATCCTTAGAAGCCATTTTCATGTCCCTGACTAAATCAGCAAAGTAACTATTTACTCTGTCCAAGGGGGGGAGTCACATCTGGAGTGTCTAGCACAGGGCCCAGCAGATCTGAGGGAGGGAGGAGGCATGGGCAAGAGACCCTCCTCTGGAGCCAGAAGAACAGGAGCAGAAGGAAAGGTGAGAAAAGGCTCCAGGAGTCAGCACGGGACCTCCCTGTCGCAAGGTGCCTCCCCCACGGGGCCCCTCCCCCACGAGGTCCCTGGAGGCTGACCTGGCCAAGGACCGAGAGGGCGCAGGGCTGTGTGGGGGCGAGTCTGGAGTCCACCAGTCCGCCCACGGGCGGCTCCTTCCCCGGGATGCTGTTGTAGTAACTGTGTTCCAGGCCCCCCTCGTCCCCCCAGGCGGACTCCTCCGGCCCAGTCAGCCTGGGGGCAGGCGGCAAACAGGGGCACAGGTGGGGCGCCAGCCCACGAGGGCAGAAAGAGCAGGGTTTCCAGGAGGGCACCAGGACCTTGGGCTTCAGCTCTGCGCTGTGTGCGGGGGACGAGCCAGGCCCCGGGGACCCTGACCTGCCTCTGGGCAGCTGCTCTGGCTGAGGAGGGCCTGGGTGCTCTTTCCTCTCCATAAAGCGGGGGTGCAGCAGCTTCCGAGGCTTTGGCTGAACCACGGCAAGTTCTCAGGAGAGCTGGCCTCCACACCTTTCCACCCATCTCCGGCACCGCCAGGCAGCCAGGGCACAACACCAGGCTTGCACCAGGACCAGAAGGCCGTGGGCCTGGGCTGGCAACACCCTCAGCATTTAAAGTGCCCTTGCTGTCTGGCCCTATGCTCACACCTGTAGAAACATCCTAAGAGCAAAACAGGGAGAGCTGGGCCTGCCCCTCAGTTGGGGAGGGACAGTAGATGAAGTATGGGCACCAGACGAGGGCCACACAGTCAGCAGAGGCAGAGCGAGGCAGCTGCAGGGGCCCGGCCGAGGATGAACACCAGCATGCGGGAGGGACACACAGACCGGGGGTAAGGCCATGAGGCCAGGTGGGTGAGGTCGGCTCATGCTGCTGTGTCCTAGTGCATCTGTCCTGTTCCTTAAGTCCGCAAGGACATTTCTAACAGATGCACTGATTTATTCTTCTAGCAAATTCCTACCTATTGAGATATGGAAGTAGCCAGGAGCAGGAGGCAGCAAATCGGGCCCACTGCCTGTATCTGTACAGCCCAGGAGCTGAGGTTGGTTTCTACACTTTTAAGCCATAACCATAAAACTTTTAAAGAAAACATCCAAAGAACAACATTTGGTGCCATGTGAAAGTTCCATGAAATTCAAATTTCAGTGTCAAAGCCACTGATCCTTTGTCCCCCCCGGGGCAGGGGGGCACTCGCAGGCTACAATGGCGAAGACAAGCAATCTGGCCCGAAAAGCTGAAAATACTGACTGGCCCTTCGCCGAAGTGTTGGCCGCCTGTCTGGACTAAGAATGAGAGTGATGCCTGGTTCCCAGCATCAGGAGAGGGGGTGTCCCGGTCTTACAGACTAGGAAATGGGGATGCTGGTGGCTGAGCCCTGTGCCCAGGAGAGAGGGACAGGCGGAGAGGAAGCCCAGGGTGGAGCGTGAGCGGACATGGCCCAGTGCAGGGAGGGGGGCAGTAGGGGTACCTGTCTGGGGGCGCCCCCACCTCGGAGGGGCTGTGCGGGTACTGCTTGAAGCGCAGCTCGAAGGCTTGGCCCACGGTGCCGATGACGCTCTGGGCAAGGCCCCCGCAGCACTCCAGGATGTGGCAGGCTGGGGAGGGTGGATTTGTTCGGCAGCATGAGCGTGGTTTGGCTAGCGGACACGCTCCAGCCCACGGGGCCCCACCCACACCACAGGGCCTCACCTCTCTGGTTGATGGGGTCCTTGGCCACATAGGCCACGTAATCTGTCATGTCCTGCAGAGAGGGGACGGGTAGGAGGGGTCAGGTGGTCCTGCCTGTGCCACCCACCTCCCAGCAGTGCAGTGGTGGGGGCCCAAGGGCATAGGCAGAGGGCCCACACCCCAGTCCTGGCCTTACCGTGTCACCGCCAGATGCAAAGGAGATTGACTGCATGTGGTGGTTGGCGATGATCTGGCCAGGGAAACACACAGTCAAGGGGCTGCTGTTTCGAGGTAGGGAGTACCTGGGGTTTGGGCCAATCACTATACCAGGGCCACAGGGAGAGGGCAAGAGGGGCAGGATTTGGGGATGGAGACGCCCCCTGGCTGGGCACCAAGATGACCAAGAGCCCCCAGCCAGGCAGGACTCAGGGGTCCATGGCCACACAGCCAGGTGTGTGTGGGAACAAGCCCAGCCCTCACCGGTGGGCACCCTCACCCATGCACGCATCAGACATCCAGCAGACACGCTAACACCTCCCCCAGAAACGTACAGATGTACGAGTGCACACGGACACACACAGAGACACAGAACACAGTCCCCACGTGAGCCACACCCTGGCACACACTCACAGACACACCTTCGTCTGCAGGCACACACTCTCCCACACGGACTCACACACCAACATGTCCAGAGATACAAGCACTCACACGTACACTCAGACTCAAGCCCACCTTCACAACCTGACACATCACACACTGTCAATCCACCATCCCACAGACACTCAGGCGTGGCATACTTGCCTGGTACACACGTGCACATATGCACACTCACCCTGCGCAGCCGTGGACCCACCAGGGACTCCTACTCAGCACCATCAACCCCACCAGCATCACCTGTATGCTCATCTGCATGCTCATTTATATCCACTTGTTCATTTGCATGATAGTTTGCATCCATTCGCTTATTTGCATACTAGTTTTGCATGCTCATTTACATCCACTAATTCGTTTGCATCCAGCTGCCACCACCTGTTGCTGTCCCTGGTGCTCGTGTCTGTCCACAACCCCAATGGCCAGCGTGAAAGGTCCAGGCGGGGCCGAGTCAGGGTTCCTGCTGCCCCCCAGGCCCCCACAAGGTCACCCTGGCTCCTGTCCGCACTTGCGTGCCACCACAGCTGCACAGGTCAATGCTCATACCAGACCACACATCGCAGCACTTCCCTGCAAAACTTCCCAGAACCACAGTGCTGTCCGGACAAATCCCAACCCCTTGCCATGATCCTTGATGACCTTTTCAGTTCCAACCTCTACCCAAGATGCCCTCTCCTCACCTCCTCACTCAGTGCCAACATCACTGCCTCCAGGAAGCCCTCCATGGTGCTCCTGTTAGGTCCCAGTGGCCTGTGCATGCTCACAACTCTTGCCTGGCCTCACAATGCTTCTCAGAATTTGTAATTGTTCCCTCATTTCTGCATTATATTTCAGTTGTCTGTTTTCACCAAAAGATTCTAAGCCAGGGTCTCTCCCTTCAGCACCGCAGGCCGGGGACTGGGTCCTCCTCTGGGGGTGGGCCATCCTGGGCACTGTGGGGGCTGAGCAGCCTCCCTGGCGCCAGCCACGTGATGCCAGGAGCTCCCCCAGATTGCCAACTGAGGGACGTCCATGGGCAGCCGACTTATTTACATACCCTAACTCCTGCCACCCACCTCCCCTCCAGGTTTCCCCAGGGAGTCCATAGACCCTGCCCTGCGAGTGGGCCGGGGGCTGAGGACGGGGCTGGCGGCACTCACCTGGCGTGTGGCGGGCACCGAGAGGTTCAGGCCATTGATGGAGATGCTGATGGCGATGCTCATGCCGGCGAAGCGCAGATTGCTCTTGCCCAGGATTGAGGCCAGCGCCTTGTTGGGGGCCTAGGAGCAGGGCAGAGGGCAGCCTGGGCTCTGAGATGGGCGGTGCCCCAGGGTGGCCCCAGCTGTGGCAGGGTCTGAGGATGGTCATGGTGCCCCTCTGGCTCCAACCACACCCACCAGCACCACTTAGGGACCACAAGCCTCTGACCCACCTTCTTCTTCCAGGAGCCCCGGACCCCAGGCACCGCCTCATGGAGCCGGTTGATGGCTTCCCTGTGAGGGGAAGGTGGGGAGGAGGCTTAGAGAGCTTGCAGGGGAGGGGGCAGAAGCTCAGAGACGGGTGGGGCTCACAGCAGGAGGGGTCGAGAGGGGAAGATGGTGTGCTCCCTGCAGAGAGGAGGGAACCAGAGGCATGGAATGGGGCTTCTCAGGGCCCCCAGCCCCTGTCCAGCTGCATCTGGCAGATACCCCCCAGCTCTCTCCCTCACACCCTTTCTCAGTGACCTCACATTCCTGGGCCACAGCTTGACCCAAAGGCCTGGGGGGCAGACTTGGGGGGCCGACACAGCTGCTGAGCCTGGACCCTAAGTTCTGTGACCCTCCCAGAGGATGACCTCTGCTCTGGGCCCCCAACAGTGGCAGGTGGTGACCCCCCCCAAACAGTATGGGCGAGACCCATATGAATCAGGAATCGGTTGGGAGAGCAGGGACAGCCGGTAGGTGCCAACAGACCACGACTCAGACATGATATGTCCTCGCCCACCCCGCCAGACCACTCGCCCAGCCCAGCACTGTCCCAAACTGGGAAGCAGATGAGAGCCGTCACTGAGTCCCCATCCTGGAATGTCACACCTATGCCCACAACTGTCTCCTTTCACCAAGCCCAGCTGGGCCAAGCTGAGACGAGACCCCCGGTTGGCCCAAACCCAAGGCCCCCAGCTGCCCCATCTTGAAGACTCACCTGGTGACTTGGGTGCGAGTGTTAAAGTCCAGGGAGCGCATGGAGCGGAGGACTTCAATGCAGCCCATGTACTGAGGGGAGAGGGGCCAGGTTAGCAGGGGTTCCATGACCCCACAGTCAAATCCACGGCCCCCAGATCTCTTCACCCTCCTCTCCCGCCACCCACCAGCTCCCAGCCCTTCCCCTTCTGGACGGTGCAGCGTTGCTGTCTCAGGGTCTCTGCGCCTGCTCTCCTCACTTCTATTTAGCCAGCTCCTTCCTGCCTGGAGGCTCCAGGTCAGCTCCCAGAGCCGCCTTCCCCGCTTGACTCTGAGCAACCTGTTCATGGAAGCTCTAGCTCGTGGCAGCCTGTTTAGCCATCTGCACAGGCCTGGAAGGCAGTGACCTTCCACACCTCTGCACCCCGGAGCCCAGCACAGGGCTGAGAGCAGATTGGCGGGGGCCGTCAAGCCCAAAGCATTGACCGTCTGTCCCTTTTCCTAAAGCAGAGAAAGACAATTCAGAACCCTGAGCCACCCCTGCCCAGATCACCATCTCCACGGAGAGGAATCCAGAAACTGAAAGACAGAGGAGGTGGAAGCTGCCATCAGGGCTCCCGGGAGGCCTGGAGCACCCTTCCAACCTGGCGGACGCCCCACGTGTGTGCAGG
Source organism: Phataginus tricuspis (assembly GCA_029783875.1). Lineage (NCBI taxonomy): Eukaryota > Metazoa > Chordata > Mammalia > Pholidota > Manidae > Phataginus > Phataginus tricuspis. The sequence goes on from JAQQAC010023519.1 coordinate 4,506,266, forward strand.
GCCATGTGGTGGTGTGCCTCCTAGGGGTCCATATGGACCAACGTCCAGAGCAGGTGAGTCCACAGACAGAACGTGGGTTTGGGGGTCCAGGGCCTGGGGAGAGGGTGAGGAGTGCGCTGCGGGGGCCGTCTGCCTCTGCAGGATGGAAGGTCCCAGAACTAGACAGAGGTCACAGGCTGCACGACACTGCGGATGCACTAAATGCCCCTGAGTCGTTCTTTTTAAAATGGTTAAGGGTTAATTTTTTATATGAAGTTTGAAAATAATAAACACACAAAGGCTTTGACCTTGAACTCCATTTTCAGGACTATCCCACAGACACACCAGCCCGTGGGCTACTGACATGTCCAAGCTACTGTGGGGGACCCACACCCACCCTTCCTCAGGGGCCCCATGCCCCAGGCAGGACTGAAACTGAGGAACAGGAGGCTGGATACTACCCCCAGGCTTCCTCCTGCCATGTTCAGCTGCCATGCAGAACAGCCCTCCCTGAGAGGCCTGCCTCCCTCGGTCTCCCCAAAGGTAGGCCCTGAGCGCATGCCCCTCGCTTCCCTCTGGGACCCGCAGCCCTGAACAAATTAGCAAGAAGCTGGTAAGGTTGCAAGATCCAAGGATGCCAGTTAAGTTGGAACTTCCAGTAAAACAATGAATATTTTCTTAGAAGAAGCATGTCCCAAATAGTGCATGGGACATACCAGTACTGAAAATCATTCGTGTTCATTGGAACTTTAAATTTACCTGGGCATCCTGTATTTCTGCTAAAGCTGAACAAATCGTGGTACTTGGGATGGAAGAGTAGCAGTTGTAAAAGAAAACAAGAAACTTTGTATGCATCTGTGTGACGCAGCATTAGTAGCAAGGACAGTGTGCAAATAGATAGACTTGTGTGAACACAGGGCCCAGGAGGAAAACAGGCTTGTGTGGGCGAGCAGTTCTAGCACAACACAGTGGCTGGAGTCACTGCTTCCAATTCCACTGGGTGTAAACCCAGAAGCGGAGCCACTGGCAACATGGTGATTCTGTGTTTAACTTTTTGGTGTGGTGTTAATACACACTGCATCTAATGAAACTATCATGTGTATTGACAGAAGACTTTATTTTGTGTTGTTAGAATGCAGCAAGAGGTGTCTGTTATTTCAGAAAGTCGCAGGCCTGCAGCAACTCCAGCGTGGTGTTTCAGTGGCTGGAGTAACAACCTATTTCTGAAGCTGCTGTGTGAACGTGGCTGTCCAGAAGGTACCAGCCCCTGCCTGTGTCACTGTGCTCTTAGAGCAGCACAGCCCACGCACTTACGCACTGAGATGTATTCTAAGTCGCTGTGAATTGCTATCATTGTGCTTATCCTTTCTACTGCTGTTCTGTTACATCAGCTCGGTTTTAAGAGGAAATGTACAGGTAGGTGTTACATATATTTGAAGTTCAGTTCAGGGTGAAGGGTTATCAAATACTGATTATAAATAAGTAGTAGTTAATAAAACAATTGTCTTAAGCTGGAGGTTCCAAAACATGAGCGGGTGTTGGAATCAACCGGAAGCCTTGTAAAACGTCAATAGCTGTACCCACCCCCAAAGCTTCTGACTCAGTAGGTCTGGGCTGGAGCCCAAGAATGTGCATTTATAAGAAGTTCCCAGATGTCTCAGCATCACACTCTGCTCATCTTTAGTTTAAACCAACTTGGTGGCCCCATTTCTCCTACCATGAATGGAGCTTGCCATTTCCCGTCAACAAGGTGTTGGGGTAAGAATAGTGAGGAGTATGTTACAAAGAGACCCAAGGAAGGCATGGTGTCCTCTTCTTCCAGTGGTTATGGCTGGATCTGCATACGATTCCTGGCGCTGTGGCTGCCACTTTGTGGTCATGAAGATAGCCAAGCCAGCACGCCGAAGATGCGGTGCAAAAAGATGGAAAGACCTGGGTCTTCAGGGATGTTGTCATTGAATTAATACACCCTGGAGCTACCCTACCCCTGACCTTCAAGGAAGGAACTGAGTTTGTCCCTAAAGACATCTTAACTCAGTCGACCTCTTGCAGTTCCCTTGCACATCACCAACACGTGAGAACCATTCTTCAGGCAAGACTGGGTGACAAGAAGCCCTTGTCATTTCATTGACATGTGTGCAGGGTTGAGCTCAAATCACCAGACCTGGGCCACCTGGGCAGGATCCCCATGGCACCATGAACAAAGCTGGGCATTGCATTTTTAAACCTCTCATGAAGAACTCATGAGAGGACGTGAGTGAGCACACCTCAGAAATTAGAAAGGTCTTCTTAGTGGAACTTTTGTGAAAGAAGAGCAGCATGTCAGAATAGTAGCCGTGAGAGGAAAACAGGGGCAGCAGTCGCAGAGCAAGACACAGACTCTGGCTTCTCCCTGGTACAGGTTCACTTTGTTTACAGTCAAATTTTGCTCAGACATCTACCCCTTCAGAAGAGGTCCAGCAATCAGGGATAAATGCAACTGGGCTGACCAACAGGGTAACATAGGCCTCATGTGACTAACCACTTGAATTTTACTAAAAATTAAGAAAAATTAAAATTTAGTTTTCTGGTCACATTAGCCACATTTCAAAGCCTCAGTGGCCACATGTGGCTACCACATTGGACAGCACAGATCTAGAACATTCCATGGTTGCACAAAGTTCCTCTGGGCAGTGAGGTCTAGGTTGGTCACACACCAGTTTAGGGAAAGTCGGGGGACCCCAGTCTGGCCAGTGTGACAACAGCTGGGGACTTCCAGGGGCCCCACAGGAAGAGGACTCTTCTGCAGGACGATGGGACAGGTGGTGCCCTGGCTGCCATTTGCCACCGGGAGAGGAACTGATCTAAGACACAGAAGTCACTGTTCATTCCCCGGCGCGGTGGTAACAACATACCATCAGCTGAGTAGCTTAAAACTACAGAAGTTTATTCTCTCACAGTCTGGAGGCCAGCGGTCTCAAAGTGTCCACAAGGCCAAGGTGCCTCTTAAGTCTGTGGGGAGACATCCTGCCTCCCCCAGCTTCTGGTGGTGGTGAGAACAGCAGCAGCGCTTGGCGTCCAGGCACATCATTCCCGTCTCTGGCCCTGTCATCATGTGGCCTCTCCCCGTGTCTGTGTCCACATTTTCCTCTTCTTACAAGGACACATCATTGCATTAGGGCCACCTGCTCCAGGATGACCTCATTTTAAGTTGATTACCTCCACAAAGACCCTATTTCCAAAAAAAGGCCAATCTGCGGGTTCCCATGGACATGAATGCTGGGGGAACACTAATCAACCTAGTACCAGGAGAGCAGGGACAAGACGTGTCCATGACTGGAGAACAGGAAGCAAAGACACAACCTGATGCAAACACACAAACTTCCAGGATCCTGGCCCCAAAGAGCCAAGTGAGGAGAGGTGAGCACTGCCGAGTGTTCGGGGACGTTTTGGAATCAGCGAGCTGAGGTTGTGCAGCAGGGCGGCTATCTCGGGAAGCAGGCACCTCACGGGTGTGTGGGAAGGGGCAGCCCCCTTCCTGCTACCGGGGCGCAGACGCTACCGGTGCAGGCGACGCGTTCCTCCGACTTTCTGTGCATTTGAAACGCTCAGGATAAAAAGTCGGGGTGCCTAAAGACGCGTTTCTCCACACCACATCCGAAGCCACGGGGTCTCACGTCGCAAATCCAGGGGTCTGGCTGGGCTCCGGGCCCTTTCCAGATGCCGTTTCACTGCGCCCCCCACCTCGGGCCAAGTCTTGGCAGTTTCCTATTCTGCCGCCCGCAAAGGAGCTTTAATGGAGTCTGGGAACAGGAGGCCCCCACCGCGTGCTCACTCCCCAGATTCCCGCCCAACCGGAATGGGGAGCTTGACCTGCGCATGCGTGTCCCCCACCCACCTGCCGCCCTCTCCCCGCCCCTCCCCACGTGACGCCGTGGGAACCCGGGCCCCAGCGCCTCCCAGCTAGGGGCGGCCAGCAGAGCACCAGCTGGAGATGGGGGTCCGGGCGGTGAGGAGAGGAGGAAGGACGGGGGGTAGAGACTCGGCTCTCGCGGCCCGGGTGTCCTAGAGAACGAAGTGGGGGGATGGAGCCGCAGTCTCCAACCGGGGAATTCCGGGAGGACTGGATCCCAGGGGTCCGACCGGCGCACTCACCCGCACGATGTAGGAGACCCCGGGCCCCAGGACCCTGGCGTCTGGGTGTAGCCAGCCGTGCGCCGGCTTGTGGATGAAGCTGCCTTTGCCGATCCACTCGGCCGCAGCGGCGTCCGGGGGCCCAGCAGCACCCCGCGCGCCCCGCGGCCCCCGCGCCCCAGCGGCCCGGCAGCGGCTGAGCTCCGGCAGTGGGCAGGATGCGGTGCAGCGCGGCTCGCAGGCGCCCAGGACCGCGGCCGCCAGCGCTGGAACGCTACCAGGGCCAGCCGGCTCGGGTTGGGGGTCGGCGCCCCCCGTGGCCCCCTCGCCCCCCGCCGCCCGCGCCGCCGCCGGGCCGCGGCCCAGGAAGCCAGCGGGAGCCGCGAACTTCCACTGCGGCATGCGCGGCAGCAGCGCGCAGAAGGTGGTGGGCGCCTCGGGCTCTGGGGGCGCAGGGGGCGCGGGGGACGCGCGCCCTCCCGGACCCTGCGTCATGACCGCGGCCGCCCGACCGAGCCCGACCGGGCGCTGCGCCTGGCGCGGAGGAGGCCCTCCGCTCCCTCCCGTTCCTCCCCGCCCCCGGCCCGGTGATGTCATCCTCCCGGCCCAGCGCGCAGCCGCGGGGGGCTGCGCCCCTGGGACCCCGGCCCTCGGCCTCCCGGCGCCTGGCGGGGAGGCTGGGGAAACAGGTCCGCCGAGGGCTCGGGCTGACTCGGTTCCGGTAGCCAGGGAGGAAGAGATGTTGCCAACCCAGGACCCGGGCAGCGACCCCCTACTTCGTCCCAACGCGTTGCCTTCAAGTTCCTAGAAGTACACACGTTGGAGAACTTCGAAATCACCTCCCTTCTTCCCTTTTTGACTGATGGGTAAACTGAGGCCTGGAGGAGGCAGAGGCGTGGTCAGGGAAGGAGAGAGCCCCAAACCCTAAGGCCAACCCCCTCCCTCACTCCCTTCCTACTATTCCACCCGGGAGGTACTTGAAAATCGCGCCCTGCTCTATTTCCTAAGGAGGGGAAGGGGTGTGCGCAAGGACATGGCAGAGGCCCGGGCCCAGGAGTGCCCACCCTGGCTAAGGGTGGGTAACCGAGTCCCTCGTCTGCTGCATCCCCTGGGCCTCCGTTTCTCAGGCTGGAAGGCAGGGGCACGTGCCAGAGGGTCAAAGGGGCCCTCATTTCTGGGGAGCCCTGTCCAGCATCAACCCAACTTAACTCGGGCCTCGGTCTCCCAGGCCCGCCTGCCCCCCTGGCCCCAGCCTCTTGGTCTCCCCCCAAGCCCAGGGGTGGATTCCTTCTGCCCCCGGACGAGATGTCACGGTCACCCAGCGGCCGGCCCAGCCCCCGCCCCGCCCCGGGCACGGCTGACTGCCGGGAAACAAAGGGAGGGGGCTGCGGCGCGCGGGCAGGTGGGGAAGGAGGGGCGAGGCCTCCCGGAGCCGATCGATAAATCAGAGAAATGAGATCACCTCCCGGCCGGTGGAGGAGGTGGGGGGGGGGGGGGGAGGCGCGCGCGGCCACGATTGGCCAGCGGGTGCGGTGGGGGCCAGTGGCGTTGAGCGCGCGTCTGCGTGGCTCCAGGCAAGCCGGTACGGAGGGCGTCGCCATGGGTCTGTGCGGGGTGCCACTCCTCCGGGCCCAGGTCCGCCATCTGAACGTGTGTCTATTGTGCTCCGCATACATGTGGACTGTGTGAGGGCCGTGACGTGCATATTGTGTGCAGATTTGAACATGGGTTGTGCGCATGGGGAAGGCTTCTGGGCTCCCCCAAGTGTGTGTGTAGAGGTCCTGGTGCATCCAGGTGTGTGTGGTGGTGGTGGTGGGGGGTCCTGGTGTGGCTGACTGGCTGAGGAAAGAAGCATGTGCTGGTTAGGGCCCCCAGGCTAAGGAGAGCGCTGATGCCCACCCACCCCAGGACTCTTCTGGGTCCAGCCTGCAGCTGCCCTGTGGGCCGTGTCCTCCAGGGACACACAGTGGCAGTCTGTCCCTCCTGAGCTGAGGAGTTAGGTCTTTCTTGGTCAGGGGTTTATAAGGCCTGGGCCCAGGTGTCTTCACACTGTCACGACCCATGTATTTCTTTCCTGTCCCCAGGAAAGAATGGGGGGAACAGAGCCCAATGGCCAAGACTCGGCTCCTGGCGTGGCACAGACACGAGGGCTCACAGTGTGACCTCAGATAAGTATCCAATGTCTCCAAAGCCCCATCTCCACTTGGTAAATATCACCTGTCCCTGAATGGCTGTGAAGCTTAGGTGATTTTCATCAATATCTGGAATATGGTAGGCACCTACTGATGATGGATGTTAGAATGCATCAAATTCCTCCACATCCTTCAAAACCCAATTTCAATGTCTCCCCTTCCAAGAAGCCCACCTGGCTCTGCCCACTCAAAGCTCTGGCTCTGCTTCTGGCCTCCCTCAACCCTGGAACCCTGGAACCCTCCTCTGGTCCCATCTAGCCCCCGGGGGCCGCGGAGTTGGAGGTCTGCATCTGGACAGCAGTGTTCAGGTCTCCTTCCTGTGGCGTGAATAGACAGCAGGTTAGATGAACGTGTTTGCGATGCTGACAGCTCTAGGTGCCCCAGAGAGATTTATTGGCAAGCAGCTAGAGGGAGGGACACCAGGGCTGCTTCCCGTGTAATTTGGGCTGGGACCAGGCAGGCAGCTGTACTTCCAGCAGAAGCAGGGAAGAGCCCAGGTTTGGCAGAAACTGGAGCAGTGTGGGGACCCAGGCCTGGCCGGGCGGACACGGAGTTCTAGGCCACAGGAAGCTCCCTCTCAGCCAGCCACAGGGGAGGGCTGTGGGTGTGGGCGTCCCTTTCTCTGCCTGGCCTGGCATGACCAGGAGAGTAGAAACTGGGGCGCTGGAAGGAGTCTCACCCTGCACAGAGCCACAGGGTCACAGCCCCCGGGAACTGGGGGAAGTAGATGGCCTGGCAGGACCTCAGTTCCGAAAAGGAGGCAGGAGGTGCTGTTCTCCCACCCCCATTTCTGCAAGGCCCCCAGCCAAAGCCAGGCCCAGCAGGGGTTTCCCCACACCCCACTGCACTGCATGGGAAGACAGGGCTCGGCCCAGAGGTGTCAGGGCGTGGTGTCTGCGGCCATGGCGGCAGCCTGTCTGGGGTGGCGGATGCCCATGGTGAACGCTGGGGCTCTGGCTTTTGTTACAGTGACCCGCTCAGGGCTGTGGGTGCCAGGTCCGGGTGTCTCAGCTGGGGGGCGGGGGTTGCGGGGCCGTCCCAGCATGGTGAAGGCAGGCTGGCGCTGACGGTAGGCACTGGGGTCTGGACTACCATACTGGCCTGGCCCTGGTATCTCAGCAGGGCCCTGTGGGGGGCGGGCAGGGGGCTTGCGGCCCACCACGGTGTAGCTGGGGCTGCTGGGCTTGATGAAGATCTGGGAGCCCCAGAGGGATGGCAGGGTGTAGGTGTCAGGGGTGGGGGCTGAGGTGTCCAAGGGCTGAGGGCGCAAGCGGGAGCCCAGGGTAAAAGCTGGGGGTGTCCGCTGGTGCACCGGAGCCACCTTCTCTGGGCTGTAGGTGCCAGGGCCTGGTGTCACCTCCTGGCCTGTGAGAATAGGGCAGGAGGGTTGACAGTGGACAGAACCCTCACCTGTTAGTGCCTTGCGTGGCTGCCCCTTCCCCAGCCTCCCTTCAGAGCCTGCTCTCTTTCAAGCCTCCAGGCCTTTGCCTGAGTTCAACCCTCTGCCAGGTATGCCTTCTGTTTCTACCTCAGCGGGCGGGGGGGGGGTGCTGCTTGTCACCCTTCAAGACAACCCCAAAGGCCCCTCCTCTCTGCTGCCTTCCCCACACCCTCCTCCAGGGCAGAGCCCTCACAGCCCCACTGGATGCTCTTGGCTGGGTCTTCCCCTGTCCCCAGACATGGCCACACTGAGGTGGGATGGTCCCCATCTAGCTGAGGTCTCTAAGAAGCAAGGACATGCCAAATACATGTTTGAGTGGGTGGGTGAGGAGTGAATGATTAGATGAATGGATACGTGGGTGTGTAGATAGGTGGATTGATAAAATGGATTACGGTGGCTAGATCATGGATGAGAGGATGGATGAATCAATGAATCAACTGGCAAATCGTATGAGGAACAGGTGGGTGGCTGGGTAGGTTGGTGGGTGGATAAATGGGTGAATGGATGGGTGGTAAGTTGATGCATCAGTCAGTGGACCAGCAGACGGGTGGTAGGTCAAAAGATGAAGGGGTGGGTGTATGGGAGACTGGATCCAGGTAATTAAATGAGGCACGCGGGGAGAAAATGAGCTGCTTGGAGCCCATGGAGGGAATCGCCGCATATGCCACAGTCCCCCCCAGCCCGCTGTCTCGTGGTACCATGTGTGACGTCACCACCCCTGGCCCATGTCACACAGGTTCTCTCGGCCCCTGGCCCCTCTTCTGAGTTCCTAGGATTTTGTCATCCCTCAGACACTGAATTGAAGTTCGAAGAACTAGGGGATGGGAGGGAAGGAGAGCCGCTGCAAGATACTGTTAGATACTCACCCGGAGACTTGCCCCGGCCCTGCATGGTGTAGGCAGGGGTGCAGTTTCGGCCAAACCGGGTGACTTTCGGGTCCAGGAAGTAGACCGGCCCGGGGCTGGTGTCCTGTGGAGATGCTGGGGAGAGGAGCCCGGGCTCCTGAGGGCGCCTCTGATGGCCCCACTGTCCCTGCTCAGTGCCCCCGGCCAACCCAAGGCACTGCCACCCTCCAGAGCCCCCCAGCCCCATCCTGGAGAGCAGGGACCTCAGACCACCGAGGTGTGGTTGCCCTGACCTGGAGGCACCGGGTCTCTGCTTTGACTTTGTCTTGAGTGTTTCTGTGTCCTTGTGATCAAGGCTGTCCCACCCCTCAGTCTCTCTTCTGCCATCGGCTGGGGAACCAGCTCAGGGAGGTTCAGTGCTGCACATAAGAGTAACTAGACTGAGTAAGAGGTCTGAGCGCTTCAGGGCCCCGTGGGTGGCGTCCTCGACTAGCCTGTGTGAGCCTCCTTTTCCTCCTTGGTAGGATGGGAGGGCTGGAGGATGAGGTGACCCACAGAAGGGGTGTCCAGAGCCTGGCACTTCATCATCAGGACCCATCACAATGATTGCCATTAACACCGCTTCTGAGCCCTATGTGCACCTGCGCATAGTGGGCTTGGTTGGTAATATGTGTGCGTGCACGCTCACACTGTGGCACACACATGAAACACACTCGTGACCAACGAGCACGTCCCCACTCATGCCACTTCCCACCTCCAGGCCTTTGTCTATGCTGCAGGCTCTGCCCGGAGTCCCCTTCTCCTGGGGACCCCACCAAACCTCACCCTACAAAGCCCAGACCCCATGCCTCCACCTCCAAGAAGTCTTTCCTGGGCATTCAGCAAAGTCTGTGCTAACTACCACATCTGCCTGACTCCCCGGCCCATCTGCCCCTCTGTCCCAGGGTGTCCTGTGACTAGGCTAGAATGTGGGAACCCAGGTCACTTTGGGTCATGGGCTAATTTCTAACCCTTTCCTAGTCACAAGTGTATTGCTAATGCCTTCCTTTACAGCTTCCTGAGGTTTGTTTCAGTTTGGTTTGGGACTTTTGCTGATTCTGAAGGCTGAGAAGAGGATGCTGGCCCTGCACCTCCACCAGCTGCCCCTCCCAACAAGCCTTCAGCCGTGAATCAAACTCCTCCCATGGGACCCATCCACCCCCAACCCCGGCCCACTTGGGACCTCAGAGCAGCTCTAGAAAATGGGGTGATGGGATTTGTGGGCATGATGTGAAGGGTACAGGCTGCAAGGATGTCCCAGTGACACTAACAGAAATGAGCAGCTCTCTGTGGCAGGGGGTCACCGCGTCAGCCACTTGGGGGCATCCGATGCTTGCTCAGCCCCTATTGCACCTATTCTGGCCAGAAGAAAAGTGGGTCACAGAGCAAGGACCCCCACTGACTGGGCCACCCTGCCTGTTTAGACAACAGAGTTTCCACTCTGCTCTCAAAGTTCTAGATAAGCAGGGTCTGGGAGTTCTGGCCTTGCTGGCGGAGAAACCGAGGTCATTTGCACCCAAAGCCGCTTTACCTGAGCGCTGACGAGCTACCGTAGGGCACCACTGTGGCTACTTGTAAAGCATTCGATCCTCACTTAATGAAAGTCTCCAGGCGTCTCATGTTTATTTAATTGTGACTACAACTCCATAAGAAGCATACTGCCATTGTTTACAGAGGGGGAAACTGAGGCACAGAACAGCTAACAGCTTGCCCAAAGTCAAGCAGCAAAAGGAATCTGCAGAGCGCAAAGGCACATGCAGGCCCTAACCTCTGCATACGCCCTCCTTCCATCCTCTTCCTTGATACAGCAACAGGACCAGAGAGGCACAGCACCTTCCCTGAGATCACACAGTATTCCAGGAGTTGAACAGCCCTCCCAGCTTCCTGCCCCACTATACAGGGGCCCAAAGCTATTGAGGTGAGGACATGCTCCCTGGGGGCAGACTGGAGGCTTGGGAGGTCCACCTCCCAACCCCATCCCCTTGCCCTGCCCACCAGGTGGCCTTACCTTTGCTGGGCCTCCAGAAAAGTGAGTAGGCAGGGCTGGCCACCCTGGTACAGTCGTGGTTGATGTAGCCCACAGTGGATGGCAGGACGTACAAGTCAGGCCCCAAGCCTGCGACCAAAGCCCTCAGGTTATGGCCTGGAACTAGGGACCCTGAGAGATGGGGGTTGTCCAGGGCCCAGCCCCTGACCCTCCATGGCACCCTCCCTGGCAGGGGTGGGGGGCAGGACAAAGTGAGGGACACAGGCATTGTGAGTCAAACATGAGCCACAGGCGGGAAGGGGCTGCAGGGCCAGCAGCCCCCACCACTGGGACAACTGAGGCCCAGACACGGAGGTGCTTTGTCACAGGTGGGAAACTGGGACACAGACAGAGACACGCTGTCACAGGTGAGAAACGGGCCTGAGTCATACAAAGACACTGCCACAGTGGCAACTTTTGGTGGCCTCTGCAAGAATGTCAGAGCCACAGGGGCCGTGGACACTGACTCCAGCTGCTTTGTTACAGAAAAAGAAACTAAGGCTCGGGCCAGGGAGCTAACTGAGCTCCCATGGCTGTCAGGTTGGAGTGCCCAGCTCCCTGCAGACCACCCTGGTATTCACCCCTCTGTGCTCACCCCAGTCTCTGCCATCACTTATCACCGACTGACACACCACAGATTTGTATTTTTTCGATGGTGCGTCATCCCCCACAGGACCTTTGCCCCTCTGCTCACTGCGGGACCCTCAGCCCCTAGAAGGGCCCACCCATACGAGGTTCCATTCTTGTTGGTGGACTGGGTTTGAAAGGGCAGGAGCTCCCAGAGCAGCCTAGAAGCCCAGGCAGGGTGGGAGCAGGAAAGGGCCCACCACCATGGCCTCCCTCCTGCGGCCGGCGCCTACCGTTCTCCGGGGTGGCCATCCCACAGGACTTCCTTAGGCCGGTGTCTGGAATGTGGCACTTGGGGGCCCTTTGGCCCGGGGGTGCTGTGGCAAGCCGTGGAGCGGGGTTGAGGTGGAGGGTCCACATGGTGAGTGGGCGAGGGGCCACAGGGAGCACAGAGGCCACAGTTCCCGGCGCTGCCGCAGACCCTCGTGGCTTCTGCCGGGGCTGGCAGAGCCCTGGCCTCCCCACACCCACCTGGGGACCTCACAGACAGCTCCTTGTCCCTCAGCAGGGAGTTTGGGGCCCTGGCCCAGGAGGGCTGGCTGGTGGACGCTGGCCTGGAAGTGGGGCTGGAATCAAGTGTCAACCAGGTGGCTGACAGTCCAGGAAAGAATCCGGTGTCAGCAGAGTGGGTCCCCTGGGGGCCAGTGGCCTGGGCAGCTGCAGATAGAGCAGGTCCCAGGAAGCCAGAGCAGCAAATACAACACCTGCAGCCTTGGAACAGGAGAGACTGGTGAGGTTGTGGGTACAGATGAGGAAACTGAGGCTAAGAGAGACATGGCACACCCGGTCCCTCAGGAACTCAGCGGCAGAGCCAGGACTCTGACTCAGACTGTAGATCAAACGTTAGGGGCAGGAGCTAGTCCCAGGCTCCAATCCCTGCTCAGCCTTCCGGGAGCGCTGACGAGCCTCTGGGACCCGTGCAGCCCTGAGGATGAAGCCCCCACCCTCACTGTCACACCAGGCCCCACTCCTCCTGTGCTCCTCACAGGCCCCATCAGCTGGCTCGCTCTGCCTTGAAGCCACTACGCCAGTTCCCACCTCAGGGCTCCCTCCACCGGGGACACTGTGGCCAAAAACTGACCTCACAGCCAGCTCCACCCTCAGTCACCCGCGGGTCCCCAACACTGGGGGAGCATTTGCTTCTTTCCTGGAGCAGCACAAACTTCAGAGCTGTGTACAGAATGGGCAGAGGAGGGAGGTGGGAGACAATGCCCGCCTCCTGCCGGTCAGCCTCCCACTGACCAAAGCTGGCCAGAAGTGCAGGAGGTCAGCCTTGAGGATCCAGGCAGGGCAGAGAAGGACCAGGGTGGCATCTGGAGGTTGTTCCCCACCCACTCCACCCACTCCACCCACACCCAGGCCCCAGCCCAGGCTTCATCAGCCAGCCACGGAGGGCAGACAGATGGGACTCCGCCTCGACTGCCTCAGCTTCTCTCTGTGTCATGAGCTACAAACCCTGGTCTCCCTCCCAGGGACAAGGCCCTTCATTCAGATTTCTTCTAGGACTTGGCCCCGACTGCCTCAGTTTCCCCATTATGATCAGGGCAGGAGACAAGAGCTAACACCAGGGGCTGACTTGAATGGCCACCTGAGCCTGTGAAGGGCAACTGTGGGGACCTCCGGGCCCAGGAACTCCAGGATGAGGTCAGCACCACCCCCACCCCCACCCCCAACCCCAGCCTGCTGGTCCCCTGCAGTGGCACCAGCTTCCCTGTCAACCCACTTTCAGCTCAGGGCTCCTCACCACTGCCAAGAAAATGGTGAGTGAGACACTAATGGATTCAAAGCACATGCAGATGAGCCATGTTTCTAATCCAATCTGCTTCACTGACAGAAGAGAGCAAATACACAACTTAGGGAAAGGAAGCCTGGACTGGGAGGTCAGCTGCCCCAGCTGCCTCTGGGAGAGGGCCGTCACTGCCCCAGCCGCCGCATCCTCAAACAAGGCTGCAGGGATGGTGGTAGCACGGATACAGTCATATCCTTAAGTTACAGCCCTTATCATAATAAATGGTCCGACCAGTGTCTGTGTGCCCACTGTGCTAGGCACTGTTCAGATGCTGGGGACATAGGTGTGAACAAAACACACAAGCTCCCTTCCTCACCTTTTGTCCAGAGACTCAGTCATATGAATGGGTTTTACATTGTTTAGAAGGCAAGGGTGCCCTGAAGAAAAACCCCGGGAGAGGAGGGGTTCGAGAGTGGGGGAGCTGCGGTTTGAAAGGGGTTGGTCAGAGGAAGCCTCGCAGGGAAGGTGGCATCGGGACAGAGACCTGAAGGAAGGGGTGAGGCAGTCAGGAGGAGCCAGAAGGACATCTGGGGAAAGGGCCTGGCAGGCGGAGGCACAGCTAAGCAAAGGCCTTGGGGTGGGGCAGGGGCAGGGCCAGGCCTGGCTGGTTGGGGGAACAGTGAAGGGGACCGTGGGGCTGGAGCAGAGAGATCGAGGGAGACAGAGGGAGGAGGGGACTGGGAAGTCTTGCAAGGGCCTGGTAGGCTGCGGGGAGGACTCGGGCTTTGACCCGGAGGGAGGTGGGAGCCCTGGAGGGCTGAGGACAGTAGGGAGCGGGGACACCCCCCCGGTGCTCACAGGCGCCATCTGGTGGCCGCCGCGGGGAGGACCGGGCGGGGGAGGCGAGTACAGGGCCGGCTAGGGTGCTCACGGGCGTCCTCTGGTGGCCCCGCGGGGAGAGTAGACTGAAACCAGGGCGTAGGGAACGCGGGTCCAGGAAGGCTTGGTGGGGCGATGGAGGGAAGGAAGGTGGGAGGCGATGGGGAGGAAGGCTGCTGGGAGCAAGCTGTGGGGCAGATAAGACAGCACACAAGAAACATTAGGGACCACATACAAGATTTTTATTTTTCTAGTAGCCATATCAAAAAGAGGAATAGGAACAAGAGAAATTAAATTTAAAGTACATTTTATTTAACTCACTATGTCCAAAATATTATCATTTCGGCATACAAAAATTATGGATATTTTACATTCTTTTCTTTGCGCTGTCTTTGGAATCTGGTACGTGTCTTACACTCACAGTACATCCCAATATGGACCTGCCACAGTTCAAACACCCAGTGACCACATGTGGCCAGTGGCTACTATGCTGGACAGCAAAGGTCTAGAGCGTTTTAGTCTAGAATCAATCTCAGTCCTGCGCTTCTCAACCTGGGATCATTCTGCACCCCCAGGAGACACTGGGCCATGTTGCTGGTCAGGACTAGGGAGGAGGGGGTTTCTGGCATCAGGCAGGCGGGGCCAGAGGGCTGCTGCTTAACACTCACTCCAGAGCGTCTGGGACAGCCCCGCACAGAGCAGCGCAGCCCTATGTCAGCAGTGCCGGGGAGGGGGGTGGCCTGATGAACAGCTGCGACCAGTGTCCCTCGTCACAGTTCACTGACTGCTCACAGATCAGCCCACAGACGAACCAGCACTGAGATGCCACACCAGGGAGTCTCCACACCCCTAGAAGCCCCCTGCCCCCCTCCAGCTGTCTCCTCCCCTCACCCAGTAACCACTAGTTCCAAAACAGAGGTTTTGCCCCTTTGTCACTTTATATTAGTGGAACTGGGCACTGCATTTTTAGGAGGCTTCTTTCCCTACACCTTCTGTGCCATACATGCTGCTGATAGGTGTAGGTGCAAACCACTTGATTTCATGCAGGGTGTAATATTCCATTTCACAAGCTTCTGGGGCGTTTCCATTTGGGGCTACTGCAAATAATGCTGTTCACAGCACCCTGGAGTTCAGAGCCTATGTAAAGGCTGTGGGGCAGGCCGGTGCCTGGCGTGCTGAAGGAGCATAGAGGAAGCCAGTGTGGCTGGGACAGAGGGAGCAAGAAGGGAGGGCAAGTAGCTGATGGGGCAGCCTGTGCAGGGTACTGGGCACCATGGGGAGGACTTGGCTTTTACCCTAAGGGAGGTGGGATCCATGGGGCACTTGGAACAGAACAGGGGTGTAGTCAGGTGTAAGAAAGGGCAGAGTCAAGAATGGCTGCAAGGCTTTGACCTGAGCTTCCTGAAGGACAGATTTGACCTCAACTCAGATGCGGGGCCCAGTTGATTTGTTTTTTGTCCATTTCTACCATGCATCTCCACAGAACGTACCTGCACACTCAAACACGCACACATACACACATGTATGTGCACAGGAAGAGGCAGGAGCTGTGCCTGCCATGTGCTGGGGGGTCCAGAATATCACCTGCCCAGAGCAGGTGCACAACAAAAATCTGCTGCAGTAATAGGTGAGGAGGAACTATCACAGGTGTTGTCTCCCATCATCCTTTTCTGAAGTCACCTGGGGGCTAAAAGTGTGGCTACACCCCCAGCAGGCTGGGATTATCCGACAACCTGTTGTTTTCTGTCCCTAACACACAGGCAGCAAGAGGATGCCACCTACATCCGAATCAGCTCTGCCCTCCCAGCCACCAGTCTGTCACTTCCCACATCCCTGGGGGCCTTTCCAACTGCCCTTTGTCTTGGGGCCTGTGGGGAACTGCCTTTGCATCTCAGCCTCGCCACGAGGGTGGCCGCTGAGAACTGCCTTTAAATCTCAGCCATGCCAAAGATGGCCGCTGAGAAATACCTCTGAATTAAATCTCAGCCACGCCAAAGATGGCTGCTGAAAGCCCCCTGGGGTTCAGCTGCGCATGCGCACAACTCTGTGCCTGATTCGGAAAAGTGAAAGTTGCAGGAGAGGCTTCACCCTATATATCCCATGCCCTGAGCCCCAATAAACGAGTTCTCCCTTTGAGTGAACTTCCTGTCGCGTCTGATTGTCTCCGGGGAAAAGGGGCGGCCAGCGGCGAGTGGCCAGCGGCCAGCGGCCAGCGGCGGCGGCAGCAGAGGCTGGAGCGGCTGCAAGCAGCGGCGCCGCCGAGCTCCGGAGGCTGCGGGAACGGGCGGACAGCCGGCGCTTACCTCCCTTGCTCTGCCTATCGGGGCGAGCCTCTCTCCCTGCCTTCCTCCCCTCCGCTGGTTCGGAGGGTCGCAGAAAGAGCTTGTAACACAAAGAGCTGTAGTCCTGACCCAGAGCAGGACCGGCGGGGGAGAGAGGGGAAAAAACTCCGATAGGGGCCAGCCCCCTGACTCAGACTCACCTGCTCCTGTGGCCGCCTGCCTCTTTGTTTGGTGGGGACTCTAACAAAGAAGGCTTGTTCTTCCCAGAGGATGAGAACGCGGCAAAACCTGCCAGGTTTCCCTCCTGCCTCCATCCCGGAAAGAGCCATCTGTCCACTCAGTACAGAGAGCAGGGACAGGACCAGTTCTTGTGTTCTGCTGGGTAGCCAACAGCCAAGACCCCAGCGTACAGATGAAGACAGTGAGGTTGAGAGGGAAGGGCTTGAATACAGAAAATGGGCTGCTGGAAAAGGATCCTGGCACACTTTCCTGGAGGCTTTTACAAAGTCCGACCCAACCAAGTCCTTTCTGCCCTGTCAGGCTTCGCCCATTCCTCCAACGGGCCCTTCTGGCCGGCCTCCTTGCAGCCCAGCCACAGGGCCTCTACACTCCCTGGCCTTTCTACCTGGTTCACCCTTTCCCGTATAGATGCTAATTGTGTTCGCTTCCTTCACTTGCTCAAATCTCTCCTGTGAAGAAGTCTTCCTCTGACCATCCAATTTAATTCTACAACTTGCCCCACCTCCACACTGCCAATCCCCCTTTCACCTTACTTTTTTCCCACAGCACCCATCACCAGCTAAGCACAGGAGAGGGCTGGCGTTGTAAGAGCTGACTGTTCAGTGTGCACTCGTGTGAGCTGGTTGATGTCGTGTAACTTGAAATCAACCACGATGGGAGTACTGACACCACAGGAACCAGCAGGCACTACAGAGCAGGGCTTTTTGCCCTAGAGAAGCCAGATGTTCAGCATTTAAAGACACACAACTACCTGTTTATTGTGCGTAGTGTTTATGGTCTCTGCGCCCCCCCCCACCATTGGAATGTAAGCTCCCTGGTACAGGGGTCTGCCCACCTTGCTCTCTGCTGTCACCCTGGCACCTAGAACAATACTTGGCATCTAGTAGGTACTCAGTAAACATTTGTGTAAATTAATGAGTGACCCTCATTCCTAGCAACTGCTCTCAGACTGACATCAGGGCCCTCCAGGCAAAACGACCCCTTAACATGACCCCGGTGTCCAGCGCCCCCGTGCCAGTCCCAGGCACCCTCCACCCCTTAGAGAAACACGCGCTCCTAGAGCCTTGGTCCCGGGCGCCATGACCCGGCCATTCGGATCCCAAAGCGAGCTGCCCTAGCAGCTCCCGACGTCTCGACCCGAGCCCAGGGCTGAGGACAACACTGTGGCCTCGAGCTGGTGCCCGCGACGCTCCTTTGCGTTCGACTGTCCTGCAAACGTTCAGCGAGCGCCGCCGCCTCTCTCCCCGCCGCGGGCTGTCCTGGCTCCTGGCCACTCCGGGACCAGTCGGCAGGGATCTCCCCGGCCGAGCGGCTCAAAAAGGCATGCCGTGCGTGCCCCACCCACAGTCCGCGGGCCGGGACGCCCCTGACCCGCGCCGCCCGCTCACCTGGCCGGGCCGAGGCCGCGCGGCCCTGTGGGAAAAGTCTGCGCCCCGCGGCATGCCGGGAGTTGTAGTCCTACGACGCGGGACGGCGGGGCCTGCTGGGACCGGAGGGCGGGGGCGACGGGGCTGAACAGCTCGGGCGTCTGACTGAGGGCAGCGGCGGCACCGTGTCTGAACCCGGTCTGGTGGAGACCCCGGCCCTCAGCGAAGGCCCTCCTAGGACCCTGTTGTTGCCGGGCACCTGCAGCGGGGAAGGTCTCTCCCTGACACCAGGAGAAACCGCCAACTGGGCGGGAGAGGGTCTTTGACTCTGAAGGCAAAGAATTCTTGAACAGGTCAGACGAGTGTAGGTGAGGAAGGAATTCATTAAAGCGAGAGCAGCAGGGAATGGCAGCTGCCCTGCAGGCAGCAGAGAACAGGAGAGTGCAGAGCGCAACTGGGAGAATCCGGACAGGAGGACCGCCTGTTTGAAGAAGCCCACCCGCCATGTCCGAGAGACCCAGGTTTCATCTTATCTAAGCTGCAAGAATTCTCCGGAGGACACGTCCGCAAGCCCACCCTCTCTCTGACTCCTCCCTAAAAAAGCCCGCCAAAAAACCCGGCCATAAACAGCCTCTTAGCCTGTAAGAGACGCTTTCTTTGTTCTGCTAGCCAGAACAGAGGGATCCCTCTCAGGTTTAGCAATGAACCTGCTTGGACTGTTGAGTTCACGGCCCCTTCTTTTCCTTCCAGAAAGTTCTCCGCTTAGGGCAGATTCCCTTGCCACCTCCTGAAACCAGCATCACCTGGCGTCCTGTGTCCGCTTGGATCTGCACGGTGTGGGGACTAGCCCCTACCACTCCAGGATCTGGGGGAGCCCCGGAGCACGGGTTGGAGTGAGAGTATGTTCTGAGAACTCCTCAAAGAAAGGAGACTTTCAGGCGGGCTCCTGCAGCTGCACGTCCCTCCCGGTCACCCAGGCGATGGGAACTCACAGGCCCAAATCTGAGCTCTCAGCAGCCCCTCACTACTTATCAGGGGTAAAATGGAGACTTGGAAATCGAATGAAATAGCAAAAAAACAAAACACAGTAAATTGAGCAGTGAAAAAGCTGTATTTAAAAGTACACACTTAAAGAATGTGCGGGCATCCTCAGAGGAGGCCTACTGATGCTGGGATTCTGTGCTTTTAAGGCTTTCAAGAAGGGGCGGGGTGGAGGTGGGTTGTTGGTCTCATGATGTCTCTCTAGTGAAGGACACCATGACGGTCAGTTCTCTGAATAATTCTGTAAGATAAACTCAACACAAGGGATTTATTGATCCTGTTCTTCTCCAAGACAGTGCTACCCTAAAGCAGTGGGGACATATCAGTTAAGACTGCTTGCCCTGCCTTAAGATTGGGTGCGTTGTTGTCTGATTACCAGAGAATATGTTAGGAATCTTACTTCCCAGCTCTCTGCTTTTAAAAATGGAAACTTAGCCTTAAGATGGGCTCCCTCCTTTTCTTACTATACTGTTTATATCTCAGCATTTTCCATTCTAGGCAGGAAAAGTTAATCATGATGCTTGTCCTATGTCCCTGCCCTACCTCACTGTCTGTGGCCATGCTGGGCACCCACAGCCCATCTGGACCCGTTAGGGCTCCCAGTCTTGCCCCTGGAGACCAAACCCTAGCCTCATTTCCTACCAAGGGCCACCAGGCCCCTGCCCAGACACCCAGGCACAGCCGTACAATCCCAGTTCTGCCCTTTCTGCAGAACCTCCCCCAACTCCACCTTGGTGGGGCTCTGAGCTTGGCCCCACCTGGTGTCCCAGTTTGGCTGCCCGGCTCCCGCCCTGCCCAGGTTGCCTGGCCCCACTCAGGTTGCAGCTACAGACCCTGTGCCTGGAAATTCCTTGGACAGAGAACTTCCCTAAGCAGGTCTGATCTGGCTGCAACCCCCGAGCCCAACCCCTCTCCCTCTACAGTCAGGCCCACCCCATTCTCCCAAGTCCTCCAACACCAACCAGCCTCTCTCACCCTGGATTTCCCAACCACTAACGTCCCCAGTACTGATGGCACGGGGTCCCGATTGTTCCCTGGGTGCTGTTGGGTGTTGGGCAGAACCCCTGACCCCAAGACAACCGCAGGTGTCTCCTGACATGGCCCAGTGTCCTCTGGGAACAGGATCCTGGATGAGAACCATTGTTCCAACCCCTCAAAACAGCAGGGGAGGAAGGAGAAGGGGGCTCATCACCCAACCAGAGAACATTTTTATCCTGTGCTCAAGTCAGAGAGCAAACCCAGCCTGAGGCCAGAGCCCCTTGCCCATCAGGAATAGAATACGATGGGTCACTTAAATTCGCTATCAGTTCTGTGAATGTCCCAGGCGGTGTAAAGGAAAGGCTTCCCACAGAATTGTGAGGGAACCAACAGACAGGAGAATGACTGGGCTAGCGGGTCCAGCTTGGCGAGTGAACGAGTTTTACTAAGGGGTCACCTACAGAGTGGTGGGCAACATGTGAAGTCACGCCCCACCCCCACCTCCTGCACATTAAGCTGGCCTTTTATCTGGGAATGGGGAAGGGGGCTACGTTTAGGGGGCTCGTCTCCAGTTTCCATGCACTCAGTTGCAGGCTTCTGTCCCCAGCCTACAGGCTGAGGCTGGGGGCACAGTCCTCCCCCCTCCCTTGGAATGCTCCCCAGCAGTTCATCCCTTAAAATGGCCACTTGAATCAGATTGGCTTCACTTTAGTCAGGTTTCTGAGGGTCATCTATACTACAAGCAGCCACGGTGAGAAACAGAAAAAGAAATGCATGGCATAAATAGAGGAAAACGAATTTTACAAAATGTAAAATAAAATGTGCTTTATTTAACCCCATATATCATCCAAAATATTGTTTCAACGTGTTATCAAGATTTAATAAATAGTGAAATATTTTACATTCTTCCTTCATACTAAGTCCTCAAAATCCAGTCTGTATTTTACATTTACATGTATTTTTTGATCAAGCTTCACTGAAAGTATTCTCTGTATTTGAGATTTCCTAACACTGTAGTTGAAAAAGTAGGTTCACAAACCCAAGTTGTTCCAAACATACTTAAAAAGTTTTCCAATGACTGAGTCAAGTATTTATTTTTAAGTTGGTATTTAAGTTAAAAATTACATTTCAAGTGGTGGGTAGACGAAAGTGGCTGACAGCTCAGCTCCGGCCTGCGTGTGCTGTGTGACCCAGAGTTGCCGCCTCCCTAGCCTGGCCCTCCTGGCATTGAGCAGCCAGCTGGCCTACAGCAACGCTGGAAATTGCACACGGCAGGCTCAGTGCTGGCCCTGGTGACCCCCTGGGTGAATCCTATGCCATGCAAATTAATGGCCACCACGTCTGCTTTGGGTGGTGGTCCAATGCCCCACAGAAAACCCAAAGATCTGTCCACATGGGTTTGCGTTCCTGGGTGGGCAGAGCAGTGAGTGACTCTCGTCCTCAGTGGCTCCTCCAGGACCGCTGCAGTGAGCACAACCGGTGAGGGAGGGCCGCAGGGGTGGATGGGTGGATGATGGACAGATAGGTGACAGCCACCCCTGAGCTCCCCTCCTGGTCTGCCAGCACCTCCTAAGGTCAGCGTGGGCTTGTTCCGCCCCCTGCTCCGTGGTGTCAGGAAGGGATGGTGACCTGCCTGCTTTCCTGTACCCAGGCCTGGCGCAGGGCACCATCACCAGCATCCCAGGCCTTACGAGGCTTTGCCCTCCACCTGTTCTAAGCAGCGGAGCTGAGTGCAATGGCGGCCTGTGTCCCTGGACAAAGCCAAGGGGACGAGCATGGCAAACCTGTCCACGAGGTGCTGCCTGCCTCACACCCATGTCTAGCCTGGAACAGGGTGTGGGGAACTGCCTTTGAATTTCAGCCTCGCCACGAGGGTGGCCGCTGAGAACTACCTTTGAATTAAATCTCAGCCACGCCAAAGATGGCCGCTGAAAGCCCCCTGGGGTTCAGCTGCGCATGCGCACAACTCTATGCGTGATTGGAAAATTGAAAATCGCCTTATTAGCATAGGTATAACCAATCAGGAGAGACTTCACTCTATATATTCCGTGCCCTGAGCCCCAATAAACGAGTTCTTCCTTCGAGTGAACTTCCTGTTGTGTCTGATTGTCCCCGGTGAGTGGCCAGAGGCGGAGGCTGCGGGAACAGGCATACAGTTGGCGCTTATCTCCCTTGCTTCCCCTGTTGGAGCGTGTTTCTCTCTCCCTTCCTTTCCCTCTATTGGCTCAGAGGGTTACGGAAAGAGCCTGCAACAGAAAGAGCTTGTAACACAAAGGGCCGTAGTCCTGACCTTGAGCAGGACCGGTGGGAGAGAGGCTAGAAACTCCAACAACAGGGCACTGGGCTGCCTTGGACACCCACTCTGTACAGGGCCATCATCTCCGGCTGCCCTCCTCTTGGGCGCCTGCCCAGTGCTCTGCACGCTCCTGGTTGCTTTCTTCATCCCCAGTACGAGCTCCTGGCTGCAGTGGTGGGTCGTCCTGCTGCCAGGGCCCTGTCAGCAGGCCACTGTTGGAGGACAGCATAGACTGAGTGATTGGCAGGGCCTGAGGCCAGGGGTCACACTTCTGGGGGCCCTGGCCCCACCACCTCAGGCACCCAGCCTCAGGGTGGTACATACAGTCCCTGAAATCAGCTTTCACAGTGACATGCCTGCCTGCCCCACAGGGAAGTGATTGAGACACCCTTGAGGTCCCCTCTCAACCTTCAAGCTCCTTCTGGGTTGCCCTGGCCTGAGCCCTGTGCCCTGGATGGAGGACAAGCTGAAATCCAGGAAAGCTAGGACCATCTGCAGGGCCTTCCAGGACCACCCCAACCCCACACCATCTCAGGGGCTTCCAGTCAGTGCAGACGGAGAGCTCAGAGCCTCCGCTTCCCTTGAAGCCGCTGGTGCCTTAGATCTTGGGCTCTCGGCCAGCCCATGGGCACTCGGGCGGCACGCACATCGGGCTCTGACCACCCTGGGACAGCCACCTGGCTGCCACCAATTTGCCAAACTTGGGTTCAGCTTCGCAGGAAAAGAGGTTCACCAAGTGATGTTTTCATGGCCTCGCTGTGTTATCTATTTGGGGTCCTGGCCTTCCACCTTGGTGACCTGCCCTCACAGCTCCAGCCCACCATAAAGAAAGAGCCATGAAGCCCCCCCAGGTGATCAGTGGCACAAAGGGAGGGGGGCTGACCCAGCCAGGACGGAGGGAATGGGTACCTCTGGGCTAGCCTGTAAGACCCCTGCTCTGGTGGGAAGGTGGACAGAGAGGCCAGGATGTCAGGGGGCTGAGGGAAGGGGCTGGGACCCTCAGTGGGAAGGAAGCTTCCTGCCAAGGCCTCTGAGGACTTCCTCTGGGATAATGCCGGAAAGGGGGGATGGGGTGGGCGGGTGCTGCAGGAAGCCCAGGCTGATAGGCAGCTGGAGAACGGCTCCCACGGGCTCAATCTCCCAGGGACAGACCAGGTGTGCCAAGAGCAGGCAGGAAAAGCACTTCAGGCTGCTGGAGCTGGCCTCAGGCTCTCAGGGGCCTGCTTATCCCCGGGGGCCGCCCAGATCCCTCCAGGCCCCGCCCCATCCCTCTGTCCTCCCTCCCTCCCTCGTCTCTCTGCCTCTGTCTCTCCCTCCTCCACCCCACCAGGTCCTGGCTCTTACCCACCTCTGCCCAGAACCTTCTTCATCTGCTCAGATCACCTATCCTTTCCTGGGGGCTGCCACTGGCTGTACCCCCATACCATTGGGCTCTCCCTAGACTCTCTGAGAGTCAAATGTGTCTGAATGTGGAGGTTGTTCACTCACACAGGTAGAGCTTGAAGTGAGCCTCGTGGAGGACCAGCAGGCGGGCCCTGGGGAGGCAGGGCAGGGGATCTGGGTCACACTGTGACAAGGGACCTTAGCTGCAAGGACTGCAGGAAGCAGGGTCAGGGGCTGGGAAGAGGCCATTCGCCAGGCCTGCTGCCCCCAGCCTGGGTTAAGAGCCCAGCTTTCCGAGAAGGGCCCACACCTCCGGCCTAGGGAAGGGCACTCCTTGGAGTTTGCCTTCCTGTTTGGCCTTTCCCGGCACTGGGCGGAGGGGGGATGGGACCAAGAAAGATGGACTCTGGTTCACACACCTGGACCCTTGCCTCACAAGGCCCCATTTTCCCTTTTCTGCTCCCAATTTCTCTGAGCCTCACTTTCCCCACTCTGCTACCAGCCCCTTCTCTTGGGTTTCTGTTTCTGCCTCCAACACTTGGGAGGCTGGCTGGACAGATGGCAGAGCTGATGATGCTTAGACAACGAAGCCAAGGAAACTGAGGCACAAGCTACATGCTGAGGTTGGCCAAGGGCACACCAGGACCCTCCGGTCTTTTCTTCCTGCAGCCCTGCTGTGCATGGAGCCTGGGGTCACAGCGGGCCACAGCAGATAAGCTCCCCCCAGTACAGGAGAGATGTGACTTCAGCTACACAGCCTCACTAAGGGCTTCCAGGAAAATGCACTGAGAGAGTGAAATAGAGGAAGGGATAGGGAGCAAGTTGGGGGACCCTGGAAGGCAATGTTTGAGTAGGGACAGCAGGGGAGGCACCAGTGTGCAAAGGCCCTGGGGCCACCGATCTTGCAGACTCCAGCCACTGGAGGAGTGAGTTTTTCCTTTATGCCACAGTCAGCCTTAGGGTGTCCGCGTCCTCAGAAAGGTGTTCCTACCACAACGTTGCTCATGTGAAACCTTCATAAGATTGTATATCAATGATAGCTTAATAAAAAAAATAAAAAGAAAAAGACAAAAAAGAAAGGTGTTCCTAAAACCGCTCTGGGTGCTGGATGGTGAACAGCCATGAAAGGAAAACAAGAACATGGGGGCCAGGCTGAGGGGCATAGAGGAAAGGGTGGTTTAATTTAGAATTAGAAGTCAGGAGAGCAGGCTGTCAGGATTCACTGGTAACAGCTGCGACGGGAAGCCTGGCCAGGGGCTCTTCCCAGGCTTCGCCTGTAGACCCCAGACCCAGGTCCCCACTTGGAATGGAGCACAGAGGTCCAGGGCCCCCAAGATCCCAACAGTCCTGTCCTCTGATGAGAGGGAAGTTATGCAGAGGTAGGGGGTGTTGTGTCCCAGGTACTGATGGGCCTCAGCTCCTCACCCCCACTTCCAAGATAAGTTATCCCTAGGAGACCCCAGCCTGTTCCCAAAGGGCTCTCTTCCAGGAGATCCTCGCCACCCGCCCTCTGGCCACAAAAGTCCGCGGAGCTAGACCGAGGCGGCTCTCCACCGCCCCCGCGCGGCCGCTGCGGGCAGCGAGGTTCTGGCCGTCGGGGTGGACGCGGTGGCGCCAACCCTGGACCCGGCTCCGACTCCCACTCAACTAACCTAGTCATCTTCTCTTGCCTCCTCCTCTGATCTTCCCGTCTCCAAAAGTGGGATCCTCCCAGACCTTCCCGCCCCCTCCGTGCTGACCTTGGCCACGTTGTCCCCTATCTCTGGCCCCCATCCCTGCAGCTCTGTGATTTCCAGGGTGGAGGATGGGGCAGGAAACCCCCTCAGGAAACCCCCGGGGAGCAGCTGGAGGAGGGGGCGGCGGGAAGGAGCCAAGGAGGCCACTATTTAAGCCAGCTGCCCCGCGGGCGGGGGCAGAACAGGGGCCCCAGCATGGAGCAAGGTCTTGCCCTACTGCTTCCCCTCCTCCTGGGGCTCCTCCAGCAAGGCCACGGTGAGTAGGGGAGGGGGTTCCCAGGGGGCGGGGCGGTCCCGCAGGGGAGGCCTTGCGCGCGGGCTGAGCGCGCGTGTGCCGCAGGTGCGCGCCTGGAGGTGGAGCCGCCCGAGCCCGTGGTGGCGGTGGCCCTGGGCGAGTCACGGCAGCTCATTTGCCGGCTGGCCTGCACTGGCCCGGGGGCCGCCTCGGTGCAGTGGCGAGGCCTGGACACCAGCCTGGGAGCAGTGCAGTCGGACGCAGGCAGCTCAGTGCTTTGGGTGCGCAACGCCTCGCTGTCGACTGGGGGCACTCGCGTGTGCGTGGGCTCCTGCGGGAACCACACCTTACAGCAGACCGTGCAGCTCCTGGTGTTCGGTGAGACCCGCCCCTTCGGCCGCCCAGTAGCCCTGCTCTCCCGCTGTCCCTATACCACCCCTTCCGGGGAGCCTTCCTGGACTGCCCACCCTGCCCCAGCTCAAAGCCTGCACCTTGGCTCCTCCTGAGTCTCTCTGCAATCAGTTCCCTTCTCTCCGCATCCCCCCAACATACCTGACTCCTCTCCAGCGCCTTGTGTACTAGCCACACAGGTCGTGGCCGCTGGGTTTTCAGTGGCTTCCACACACCCCTTGGCTCACCTCCGTGTCCCCTCCCCAGGGCACAGTCCTGACCCTCTGGATTCAGCACACCCTCCTCCAACCCTCTGTCCACAGCCTTCCCAAACCAGCTGACTGTCTCCCCAGTAGCCCTGGTGGCCGGGTGGGACCAGGAAGTGGCCTGCACAGCCCATAATGTCACGCCTTCTGAACCTGAGGCCCTCTCTTTGTCGCTGCTCCTGGACGGAGAGAAACTGGAGGGGCTGCGGGTCCTGGGAAGGGAGGTGGAGGCAGAGCCCCAGGATGACCTGCTGTTCCGAGTGACCGAGAGCTGGCAGCTGCCCCCACTGGGAACTCCTGCCCCACCTACCCTCCACTGCCAGGTGACCATGAGGCTGCCAAGCCTGGAGCTGAGCCACCAGCGATCCATTCCAGGTGAGTCTGCAGAGTCTCTGCCACCTCGCACCTCAGTGTCCCCAAGGAAGCTGGCAAAGTCCCAAAGCTCGGCTTCTCAGAGCCTTGATAATAGGGGCCCATCAGCCCTCCCATAACCCTGGTCCTGCCCCCTCGACTGCTGTGTCCCCATCTGTATGGTCACAGAACCCCCAGCACGTGGGAAGATGACATTTGAGCTTCAGTCTGTCCCCCTGTGGCGGCCAGAGTGACTTTTGTTTATTCATTCAACAGATTTACTGAGCACCCACCCTGTGCCAGGCCCAATGAGGTCCTGTCCTGCCCTGTGCACAGCCCTCCAGGCTCCCACCTCCACCCAGTCCCTTTCCACTGCCCTGCATTACCTGCCTGTCCCCTCCTTCTCCACTCTTGCTCACTCTGCTCCAGCCACAGGGCCTGGGACTGCCCCAGGGCCTTTGCACAGCAGAGCCTTCCACCTGAATTCTCCCCCCTCTGTCTCCATGGCTCCGTCATCTTCCCAGGGAGGAGTCCCTTGACCTCCCAGTCTAAAGGGACAAACCGCACACATATGTGTGCATGCACACACGCTCAAGCCCTTTTTCTTCTCCTGTTGTATGTTTCTTGACACCTTTTATCAATATCTGACATCCTGTATGTTCTTTATTTTTTCCATTATCTGTCTCCCCTACTACTGGCTTCACCAGGATAGGAATGTGTGTCTGTCTGGTCCATGGCTATGTCCTCAGTGGCTAGAACAGAGTAAGTGTTCAACAGATACATTTTGAACGAATGGATGACTATTATCCCAGTACCCAGTGCATAGTAGGTACATAATAAAGACTTGGTAAATGAATGAGAACTTTTAATGTTGGGCTGGCACCGAGTAGGTGTGCAGTTGCTGTCAAGTGCTATTAATCTGGGACAGACCCTGCCCTCATCATGAAGCCCCTGGCAGCCTCTCACTTAAAAGACACTGATCCCTTCTCCCACAGGACACCCGCAAAATGTGCTTGGGGTCATGGGGGGTCGGGGAGGGTGTGGCAAGGAGGGTGCAGTGGGACGGCCTGCAGAGAAGCTGCCGGACTTGAGAGCTTTTTAGTAAGAAGTACAAATCCCCTCCTGGAGTCTCAGTCTCCCCGTCTGCACAAGGGATAGACATCTCCTGACTCAGAAGGAGCACCTTGTCTCTTCACAGTGGCCCCCAAAATCCAACACTCACTGACCCCACACCCTGTGAACCCTTGTGCCCCCCTGCCCCCACAGCAGCCCCCAGGGCTGGTGGCTCTCCATCTGTTGACAGTGGAGGAAAGTGAGACACAGAGATTCAGAAACTTGCTAGGAGATGGAGGTGGGGGGCATGACAGACCCCAGCCTCACTCCTACCCACTAAGATACCTTCCAATTACTCCCAAGTGGTCAAGGATGGAGCTTGGACCAATTCTGGTCCCACCCCACGGTCCAGGTGGAGAGACTGAGGCAGAGGAGGGGCTGGGGCAACAGGAAAAAGAGCCACCCTGTTTTCCAGTCCTGCACAGCCTGACCTCCCCGGCGGCTCCCATCATGACTTCCCCGATGGCTCCTGTTATGACCTCCCCAGAGGCCACCCCCGAGGAGGGCTCCACCCACAGCCCAGGGAGTCCTGGCCCCCAGCCTAGGAACAGCTCCACCGGTCCCTGCCACCCTGAGATCCACCAGTCGCCAGCGCCAGGGGGTTTGGAGCTGCTATGTGAGGCAGCCTGTGGCTCCGCTGTGGCCGTTCGCTGGACCAACGCCCCTGGTGGTCTAGCAGCCTACAAGACTCGGGAGGCTGGGGCCCGGGCTTGGCTGAGCGTGCTGTGGGCCAGATGCAACCCTGAGGGCTGGTTCCAGTGCCGCCTGGACCCCGGGGGCCAGATGGCCAGCCGGTACCTGGTCCCGGAAATCTGTGAGTTATGGGGGAATCTGAGAGGGAGACTTGCGCCTGAGACCTTAGACAAGAATTGGCCTTGTCCAGCTTCAGTTCCCCATCTGCTGGTGGGCTTCCCCAGCATGATAAGATTACAGAGGCCTGGCATGGCGATGACTCGATGGACTGTAAATTTCAGGGACCACATAGATTCACAGAACTTTGTAAACTCTTATAGACCACGAACAGCCTGTGGAATAGAAATAGAATACAGTCAACATGGGTAATTTCAAATTTTCTAGTAACCATATTCAGAAAACAAAGCAAAAGTAAGTTTGATAATATATTTTACAAAACTCAATATATCTCCAATATTATAATTTCAACATGTCATCTATAAAAAAGCATATATATATATATATATATATATATATATATATATATATTTAAACTAAGTCTTCAAAATGCAATGTGTACTTTGCATTCACAGCGCTCTTCATTCAGAGTGACCACATATCACGCACAGATGTGGCAAGCAGCCACCTGGCTGGACAGCCCACCTCTAACTATAAAGTACCTTACAAACAAGCGACTCTATAAAGTCTTTCAAATATCCTGGGGGGTTTTGTACATTTCAAAAGATGTTCCAAACCATGATGTCCTTTGTAAAATTTCAGGGAACTTGGTAAATTTGGAAGCCCTTAGCCAGCTCTGCTGGGCTTCTCAAAGCCTGCAAAGAGGGGTTCAGTTACTTGACGCTTCTTCCCCCAGGTTTCCCACCAGCCTCTGCTGCCCTGTGGACCGGCGGCTTAGTGCTGGGGCTGCTTCTCCTGGTGTTTCTCACCTATCGCCTGTGGAAATGCTGCCGGACTGACAGCTGAAGACCAGGCCCACCCACTCCTCTGGGCCCCTGCCCTACCTGGACCAGACTGACCAGGACAGGCAGTGGCACCTCCTGAAGTGGACTGCCTTTCTTTCTACTCAGTTGCAACTGGAGGAAATATGCAGGGTCGCAGACAGCATGAGGGCTCATCGCAGACCCCTTACCCTGTGAGCCAGCACATCCAGGCTCCCCAGCTGGCTGGACTTGCCCTCAGTGGGGCGCTAGGGGCCCCTCTCCCAACAGTCTGAGCTGGAGAATAAAGAGCCCGTTGTCTGACCTCAGTAGTTCCTGCCATGGTTTGAGGATGCTAGAATCCTCTGCACCACTCCAACTACCCTCTGCACTGAGCGACACCCCAGAGAGGCAAGGATGGGCAGTCAGCCCAGCCTCACTTGGCCAGGGCAGGAGAGAGGGCATCAGGGCACAGATGCTCTGCCTGGGGATAGAACACAGATGCTTGTGCAGTTCCCTGATGCGGGGACACCGGAGCTTGAAGAATAACTAAGAATCCTCAAAAGTGGGGGAAAGTTTTGGTAGGGGGGCAGCGTAGGCAGACACAGAAGAGACGGCTTATTAAGGGAAACTGCATCTCTTTGGGGTGACTGGAGGCTAAGGACGGGAAGAGGCGAGGGATCTCTGAATGAGATCAGCAGATAAAGGGCTGTAGACGCAGGGACTTGGCCTGTGGGCACTGGGGAGCTATGGGAGGCTTCCAGCTGTAGAGCATTCAGGTGAGCAAGAGACCTCTGGTGGTGGCCTAGGGTGGGGAACTGGGGACTGGGGTGTTCCTCTCATTCCACGAACACTCACCTGGGGCAAGGGGTCGTGGAGCCCAAAGCAGACCCTGACCCAGCCCGTGGTGCGCAACCATCTCAGACTGCGAGCAGAGGCTAAGTGAGGAAAATCAGAAGAGGCGGTGGGGGCGGCGCTCAGTCCTGCTGGACCGGATGCATCACCACCCACGCTCTGCCCATCTTTCCTTGTAACCAAGAAGACTGGTTGCTAGGGGACCAACCTGAAGGACTCGACCACTACCAAGATGGCCAGCAATCCGGCTTCATGATAGAAACCGAGCCCTTCCTCAGGAGCCATTCTGGAGCCTGGCAACATTAGGGTTCCAGGTCCAAGCCGGGAAAGCCAACCAAGTATACAAAATGAGAAACCGGAGGAAGACTGCCAATTGGAACCGAGGAGACTGTCGGGGGGAGGAGGGGGGGGCGCTGCACTAATTACTTTCAGAGTCTCCCAGCGGAACCCGGGACCCCGCGTCCACGACCTCCCCCGCCACACACACACACACACACACACACACACACACACACACAGACACACACACACACACACACACACACACACACATCTGCCCTCAACCAAGATGGCCGCCCCGAGGCACCAGCGCACTGTGGAATATAGGGGCGCTTCCGGTCCCGCTGCCCTCAGCGAAAATGGCGGCAGTGGAGAAGCGGCGACCCGCGGCGGCCCCGGCGGCCAGTTTCACAGACAACGGCCGAGCGGCGATGTCCCAGGCGGCTGCAACGGCGGAGAACGAGGAGGACTTCCTGCGGCAGGT
This sequence comes from Phataginus tricuspis, assembly GCA_029783875.1. Lineage (NCBI taxonomy): Eukaryota > Metazoa > Chordata > Mammalia > Pholidota > Manidae > Phataginus > Phataginus tricuspis. The sequence goes on from JAQQAC010023519.1 coordinate 4,537,042, forward strand.
CGGCGTGACGGAGATGCTGCGCGCGGCCCTGCTGAAGGTGCTGGAGGCGCGGCCCGAGGAGCCGATCGCCTTCTTGGCTCATTACTTCGAGAACATGGGCCTGCGCTCGCCTGCAAATGGCGGCCCCGGGGAGCCGCCGGGCCAGCTTCTGCTGCAGCAGCAGCGCCTGGGCCGCGCGCTGTGGCACCTTCGCCTGGCTCACCACTCCCAGAGGTGCGGGACTGTACCGGGGCGGGCCGGGACGGCCGGACTCCAACTCCCGGCGGGGCACGCTGGGGGCTGTAGTCCGCGGCGGAGGGCCGGGCGGGGCCGGGCGCGGGTTCTGGGGTTCGGGGCGGCGCGCCCCACAGTGGGAGCTCCTGGAGCGCGGGGAGGACTTCGCCCCAAGTCACGCAGCAGCGCCTCCGAGCCAGGTCCCTCGTAGCATCCCCGTCTGTTAAGCCAGAAAATGAGTATTTACAGGGCTGGGCGGTGGAGACACCAAGGCCGTGCTTGGGGCGGCAGGGAGAGGGAGCAGAAAATGAGTCTGGGGCGAGAAGCCACCCTTGTGATGAGCCCTGGGAAGAGGAGCAGGCAGGTGGGAAGTTCGTGGGCTCCGGACGATCTCTGAATGTCAAGCTAATGGGTTTGCTGGGGCAGGGGTGGAAGGGGAGTGTGCAGGGACAGTCCCATCTGGTCCCTGGGGGCATCTACTGAGATGGGAGGTCGCTGGTTTGGGGGAACTTTCCAGAGGACTGTTAAGTCAGGGTCTGGGAGAGCATCCCCTACAGGGAGGTGGACAGGCAGGTCTGCAACTGAGACTTGCACCCTTGTCAGGAGGTGTCTGTTGGGAGGGGCCGTGAAGGCGCCAGGAGGCCAGGAAGAGCCTAGAACCCAACTCTGGGGAGCCCCAGCCTTGGAGAACCCACAAAAAAGTGTGAGAAGGCAGACCAAACAGGAAGGAGGGAACCAGAAGAGAGGCATCTGGGACATCTTCCAAAGAGGAAGAGTGGTCAGTGGTAGGGCTACCGTGCGCGGTCGTTCAGGTCAAGTACTGCACAAGCCATTCACCCCTTGGACACCACAGATGAGGATACTTATATGAAGGCTTTTTGCAGAGCCTTTTTCTAATTCACACAAGGGCGCCTTGTATGCTAAAGGCAGCGCTGTATGGCCCAATAGATTAGGTCTGAAAAATGTCTGTTAAGTTTAGGGCCGAAGAAGCTGTACAGGTCTCCTGGGGATGCTCTGCAAATTGCTGCACACTGGGCAGCTGAAAACAACAGACGTTTATTCTCCCTTCTCTGGAGGCCAGAGGTCTAAAATCTGGGTGGGGCAGGGTCATGCTCTCTCTGGAGGCTCCAGGGGAGGATCCTTCCTGCCTGCCAGGTGATCCTCGGCTTGAGGCCACATCCCTCTATCTGCTTCTGCACGTGGCCTCCTTTGTGTCTCTCTGCCCTTTATCTTGTAAGGACACTTGGCATTGGATTTAGAGCCACCTTACCTCATTTCCAGATCCTGAACTAATTACACCCACAAAGACCCTATTTCCAAGTAAGGTCACACTAACAGGTTCAAGATGGACATGCATTTTGGGGGGACACTATTCACTGTACCGCATTGAAGACGTTGGCTGGAGGCAATCTGGAGCAGCAGGGTTGCAGAGGGAGAGGAGTCGGCGGAGGGGTGGCAGGTGCTGGTGGGACACGTGCCTGGTCTCCCCAGAGATGGAGCCAGTGTTGAAACCAGAGGACGAGCTGCTGTCAGGAGCCCCTTAACCTCCCAGTGTGTCAGAAGCAGAAGACTTGGAGAGAAGCCAACCGAAGTCCCTTCTGCCGATGTGATTAGAAATTAGAAGTGCTGGTCTCCAGGACTGGTGACGGTGGCATTGGCCACCCTCGGCTAGCCTCAGGCCCTAGGAGCACATACAGTCTTTACAGGACTTGCTGAGGGCCACATGGGCACTGAGGGCAGAGGCCAAGTCAGATCTGGGCAGGTGGCCCAGAGGCCTTCAAAGCCACTGGGTTGCTAGTAGGGACAGCAAAAGTACCAACCTCCTGCAGGTCCCTGTGACCTGGAAAACCTGCAGAAGGTGCCAGCGGATCTGGGCCAGGGCTCAGCTCCTTCTGTGGGGTGGGGCACTCTGAACAGGATCCCAGTGTGGCAACCAAAAGTTTCCCCTGGGGGCAGAACCCCCCCATCTAAAGTGGAAAGTCTCCATGTTGCCTCTTGGAGACATTCTGATACGTTCTTTTTTTAACAAATGCTCACACTGTGCCAGCTGCTCTGTGTAGGAGCTCATACAGATGGAGCTTTCAAAAAGTGAGTTCCCCACTTTACAGATGGGGAAACTGAGGCCCAGAGCCCCACGGTGGAGCTGGCTACCTCAGCTCTTCATGCTCTCACGATTCAGCAGGTGGTGTGGTGCCCCCTCATGGCTGGGGACCGCCTGGGAGCCCTGGGAGAGGGCATGAGGTGGCAGCCTGGAGGTTGGTGTTGCCTGCCTGGCTCCTTGCCCAGTCACCTGTCACATGACCCCTTTGCACATCTTCCTGCCCCGCGAGGCCAGAAGCATAACATAAACAGCATCTGGACAGCCCACTGCAGCCCTGAGTCTGGCTAATGGCAAGTGCACACAGGACCCGTCCCACAGGCCAGCACCATCCCAAGTTCTTGACATGATTTCTATCCTGTCCTCACAAGAACCCTTGGATGTAGGGGTTAGGACCCTCACTCTACAGACAAGGAAAGCAGGAGACAGTGACCCAGCCAGCAACAGCCGTGCACACAGAAGGTTCTCAGGCACCACTTGGGAGCGGGAGATGCCTTCTCTGGGGAGGAGTGAATAGGTCATGAGAATTGGTGTCAGCCAGGTTGCCAAAGAGAGTCATCAGAGCATAGAGCCAGACTAGGTCAGGATCAGCTGTGTCACCGTGCAGTGACCAACACCCCAAGCCTCAGCAGCCTCGGCACAGCTACAGTTTGTTTTCTCCACGCTGTGGGGTCACAGGGCTCTACTCAAGTGTCCTGCAGGGCCCACCTGGTCTTGGCCACAGGGACTGGCTAAGGGATGCTGCAGTGGCTCCTAAAACTTCCACCCAAGGAGGACCACGTGTCATGCTCCTGCTTCAGTGGCTGGAGCGGGGCATGTGGCCCATCCTCAGTAGAGGGAATGGAGAGCACGGTGGGGCCAGCCTTCAGGACACCCGAGACCTCACCTCCTGGCATCCATGCCCTGTGCCCCTGCCTCCCACGTCCAACAGGGCCAGCCTGCATTTCCATTGGATGTGACAGCCAGGACGCAGAGTGGCTTCTGGGGAGCAGCCTCCATTAGATGTACAGGTGGGGACTGAGGCCTCCTGCCCAGGGTGTAGGGTAAGCCTCCTATATACTTGAGCCTTGGAGGGCTGTGGCTGGCCACCTGACAGCAACCTCAGGAGAGGCCCAAGCCTCTCCTGAGTTCCTGACACATAATAGATGTTTGTTGCCTTTTAGGCCATTTGGGGGTAATCTGTTACACACAGCAATAGACAACTGATACAGGCACCAATGGGTGCAGCTTCTGCTCATGCCAGGCCTCCCCACACCTCTACCTGCTGCAAAGAGTTAATCACAAACACTCTGAAAAAGGGTTAACGAGGCAGCAGCCAGCTTTTGTGGGTGACAGCCATACCAGTGGAGCAGCTGTTCCTGCAGCCTTGGGCTGAATCTGGCACCACTCTGCACCTCCTGGGGTGATCTCCCCGCCATAAATCTCCAGCTCATCTTAATGGCCCAGGAAAGGAGCCGTCTCATAGCCAGTAGCAGGATCCACAGATGTTTGCACAGGAACAGGTAGTATTCTGAGCTTTGGGGAAATTCCAATTCCTGTTGCAACCACTGGACTCTGCCTTTGCAGCAAGAAAGCAGCCATGGGCAGCCTGTTGATGGATGAGGCATGTACCCATAAGACTTTATTCACAAAAACAGGGAGCAGGCAGTTTGACCTGCAGCTGTACTTTGCCAACCCTTGGCCTGTGGGACTGTGTGGCAGTGAACCAGACAGGCACGGTGGCCAAGAGGGATCACCCATAGTGCAAGCGTTCCACCAGGAGAGCATGGAGGGTAGGGGGGGCAGTGCCCCAGTCCATTCAGCAGGCACTTAGCTAGCACCTGCCAAGTGCGGGCAGGGTTCTAGGCACTGGGGCTGAATCTCTGACCTGCACAGAAACTCCTGGGCTGCTGGCGACAGGGTCAGGTGGCTGTAGCTGGTGTTGAGAAAGAGGAAGGACAGGCTAGGGTGTGAGAGGCGCTGAAAAGGTGACATTTGAGCGGACTCGGAGGGGAGCAGCCCTGGGGGGTCTGGGGGAAGAGCCCCCGGCGGGGAATGGGGGGCGGAGTCGGAGGGGATGGGTTTGTTGGGGGGCGGGGGCGCGCGGGCTCTGCGGTCGGCCCCAAGCCCCCGCCCTCCGCAGGACGGCCTTCAACAACAACGTGGGCGTGGCCTACCAGTGCCTGAGCGCCAGTGGGCGCAAGAAGAAGCCGGGACTGGACGGGCGCACCTACACTGAGCTGCTCAAGCGCATCTGCCGCGACGGGGAGGCCCCCGAGGAGGTGGTGGCGCCGCTGCTGCGCAAGATCCAGTGCCGCGACCACGAGGCGGTGCCGCTGGACGTCTTCCGCGCCGGCATGCTCACCTGCTTCGTGCTGCTGGAGTTCGTGGCGCGCGCTGGGGCCCTCTACCAGCTGCTGCAGGACCCAGACCTGGCCGTGGCCGACCGCCACGTGGGCCAGGCCGTCCTGGACACCCTGGAGGCGGCCCTGCAGGCCGGCGAGGGCGCTACCGCGCCTGCCCGCTACCTGGAGGCCGGCTCGCGCCTAGGCCCCGACAGCCTGGCGCTGGCCATGGACCGCGTCCTGGTGGTGCGGCGGCCCAGCTCCCCCATGGCCCGGGAGGAGTTCCTGGAGAAGGCCGCCGCCCTCTTCATCGCCAAGGTCAAGCCGGTGGCCTGAGCCCCGCCCCGGCTGCTCCTGCTCAACCCGTACCGGTGGGTGGAAGATGGCTCTGGAACCAGGGCTGGGGTGTCCCTCCATGCAGGGGGTGCCAGGAGCCCTTTCCAGCCAGCTTTGGATCTGGAATAATGCCCCAGCCACTTGGGGCAGGCCGAGGATCCCGGGAAGTGGGCAGTCCTCCCCACATGCGTACGCAGGTTCCTCTCTTCAACGATATTAAAGTATCCCAAGGCCGACCCGGTGTGTGTGTGTGCTTGTGGGCCCCAAGCCACCTGTCCGCAGACACCCTTCACCCAGGCTGCTCAGGCCAGCTGCGTGCCCCTGCTGCCCAGAGCAGTGCTTACAGCCTGCGAACACCTGGACAGCAGGACTCTGCTCTAAAGGGGTGGAGGCCCCTAGGTGCCCTGGACTTGGCCCCCAGACACAGGAGGCTCTGCCTCCAGCTGTGCTCTCCATGCATGCCAGTCCAAAGTTCCTTCCTGGGCCTAGTTTCCCCAGCTGTCAAAGAAAGAGGTCAGCTTGGCCGATAAATGGTGACAGTGGCAGTGGAAATAGGTAACAGGTCGGGATCTGTTGTGTCCACAGCTGCCCAGGAGGAAGGTGACTTCCCACACAGATGGCAAATGGGGAAACTGAGGCCCAGAGAAGTGAAAGGTCCCACCAGTGAGGGGCTGAGCAGGGGCATGAACCCAGGCCTCACAACCTGCACTGCACCCCCTGGAGGACATACATGCCTGTGGGATTAGTCCCCACTAGTCATGAGCACCCCCTGGGCACCCCTCTGCCTCCAAGTGGACTACTCGGAGGCAAATTCTGTAGGGAGCAGAGGAGCCAATCCGGGATCAGATTCTGATGTGCTGGCAAGTGACTTCACTCCCTGCTCAGCCCTGCTCCCCTGTTCTGATGGAGGAGGATCCTATGGGAAAGTTGTTTAACCCTTCTGCCAGCTTCCCCTTCCCAGCACCTACCCTGGAAACAGGTCAGGCAGTTAGCAAACCAAAGAACCACTGAATCACGCCCAAGTGCCCACTTCCCAAACACAACCATGGCCATGTCTGTCCCCACATGCTCTTTCAGGACCTCCCCACACCCCCTCAAGAGGCAGACCATTGGTGGAATCTGTGTCCCCTCTCCTTGAACTTGAGTGACTTGTGACACTACATGATTTCCGCGGCTATATCACAAAAGGCAACCCCCCCCCCACACACACACAGGACACCAATGGCCATGCCATGAGGATGCCCAGCCCACTGGCAGATTCATGACCTAAATAATTACTGTTTTATACTTGAAGTTTTGGGGTCATTTGTCACACAGCAATAGGTAAGATGAAGCCAGAGTGGGTCACTCAGTGGCAGCCACAACATGCCCTCACATGGGCCATGCACCAGAAGTGTTGGTGATCTAGCTGCCACTAGGGCCCCTGGAGGCCAGGATGGGACACAGGGCATAGTGGTGCCCAGTGAACTTGTGGACCAAGGCCTGTTACGGCCGCTGGATTAACATAAAAGACAAGACAAAACACACACACACAGAGATCTCTTAATCAAAGCGGCCTGCCCAGCAGTCTTCACGTTTATTTTTATACTCTTTTGTGGTCTTATCCTACTGGCTGGAGACGAGGGACAGAATGTTCCAGAGAAATAAGTTGCTACATTCCTTTGGAAAGACTCCAACAATTTCCTACATCTCCCCCCCCCCTTTTTTTTTTACAGAATCAACTAAATTGAATCTAGGAATCAATTATTGCAAGATTCATTGGGGGGATGAGGTTCTATGCCTCACCTCAGCTGGCTCCCACGTTGCTCACCTGAGGTCCCTTACAGCTGTGCCTGTCTTAGTTTGTTCCTCCCAAGAGGAATCTTACCCGTGTTTGACTAACCAGCCATCACTGGGAACCATACAGGGAGATCACAAATAATCAGCAGCTAAGATTCTAAGTACAATATTTGATAATAATTATAGGGGGAAATCTTTTTGTTTTATTTATTAATTTGTTGCAAGGTAAGAACAGCAAAGGCCTTGTGAGTTTTCTCTATTCGATTAATTCTTCTCTTCCAGTAGCGGATGACTGCATATATAAAAAGCAAACAACAAATTAATCCACAATTAAGAACAGTGGTGATAAAGGTGCCATGAAAAAAGCCAACAGGATTCAATGCAGCAACCGAATCAGCTAATTGTTTAAAAAAGGATTCTCCAGTCAATAGTGGGAGATTTTTAGAAAATTATTTTTCAATCTGCAGATTAAGATCAGCTATATCTATAGAAGCATTCTTATAAATTTTGTTTAATTTGATCCCATGTATGCGCTGTACTATTCCAAGGAACAGGTGTAATGCATATACGAGTAGAGTTCCAATCACATTTTAAACTAACTTGGGTTGATAAAATTTGAAGCTGATCCCCCAGCCAAGAAACAGCTTGTTTTAAATCCCAAATCTCCCCTTCTATCCGGAAATCAATCTCATGTTGCTGCTGCCATAATAAATGAGAATTCTCATGCCAATCATGAACAAAGGTGGCAGTCTGTACCCTATCTTGTAGCGCCGCCCCAGCAGCAGCAGCAGCTCCTATGGAGGCAGTAAGTCCTACTATAGCAACTGTGATCACACCAATAGCTCTCCTCACTCTGTAAGATGTTGAAGAAGGTTAAAAATATGAGTCACTCCAGGAGAATTGCTCCAGGGTCTAGTAAGATTATAGGAAGCCACAGGTCTGTTCGAGCTTTTAAGATATAAAGAGATTCTTCTGAAAAATTAATTTTAACAATATGGTCTATACAAGTATAAAAGTGACATGAGCTATTACAATGAACTAACCCGGTAGATTGTATGGAACCTTTGTAATTCCTCTACTCCGACATCAGGAGCTGGATTAGGGAAAATATACATGCGAGGAATAGGAAGCATATTCTTATTTGTGGAAATAGGAAAGGTAAAAGTAGGGTTAGAAGTCTTCTGTTGAGGTAAAGGTGGAGCAGACAGAAGTACAGGTGTATTAACATATAAAGGTGTATTATCAGGCTGAGAGATAGATTTTTAACTTGTGTGGAAACATTATCTACCCGCAATTGTAAGGCCTGAAGTCACCCTAAAAGAACAGGGTCTGTAGACTAAGAGGAGGGGTTCGAGGAAATGTTAGGAGGCTCAGGGGGATCCTCAGATTCAGAAGATGACCCACTGCCATCATCATATGGCTCAGTGTATACATTTTCCTCTTCAGGTGGAGGTGGTAAATCCTTGGTAGAAATCATCGGGGCACTTGGTTCAGGAGGAAGTGGAGGTAAAGGAGGATAGAGAGAAGGTACTGTTGTTGTCGTCAACCGAGGAGCTGACGGGGCGGTGGCGGTGGCAGTAGAAGGAGGAGGAGAAGAGCTGCTCTCCGAGCCAGAATCCAAAAGCTGTAAAGGCTGTGTAATGGCCGCGCACAAAGACCGATGAGCCGAGGCAGTGGTGCCCCTCTTTTGATGCGCTTGCCGGAGAGCAGCCAGCACCCTTCTCCAAGCTTTAGAATTAATCTGTACTTGTGGTTGAAACTGAAACAGTGGGCAATGCCTTTTAATTAAAGTAAATAATTCACCCAAAAGTTTGTCTTTCACTTTCACTCCCGTAGAAAGAAGCAGACCCTGTAATAACTGCTGAGACTCAAGTTCCTGCGACGGGGCATTCCCCATTTTACATTACTTTCCTGAAGGTCCTGCTTACCCTGAGCAGACGAACCCCTCCGGTCCAGCAGCCGCGACAAGTCCTACGAAGTTCCATCAGGAAATCTACGGTGCTTAAGGCAGGCTCAAGCCTTCGAGCCCCACGCTGGGCGCCAAATGTTACGGCTGCTGGATTAACATAAAAGACAAGACAAAACACATACACACAGACGCACACAGAGATCTCTTAATCAAAGCTGCCTGCCCAGCAGTCTTTGCGTTTATTTTTATACTCTTTTGTGGTCTTATCCTACTGGCTAGAGACGACTACTTGTCTCTTTATGATTGGTTGGTTGGTTTCTTTTCAAGAGAGGGAGTCAATTCCAGGAACTTTGCTGCTCATGAACTTCTGGTGCACTTACTTCTTTTTATGCTGATGTTTATCTTACTGTCTCATGACTTCTGCCGTTTGCAGAAAGAGGTCCTTGCTTGACCTGTTTGCAGACTCAAGCACAAGGGACAGAATATTCCAGAGAAATAAGTTGCTACATTCCTTTGGAAAGACTCCAACAATTTCCTACACAGGCCATCCTCCTCACTTGGCCTCTCACCAGCCATGGCTTCAATTACTGCTTGATCACCAAGGATTCTCAAGTTCACATCTCCAGCCCCAGCCCTGCTCGGCTCCAGCCCTTGAGAGCCAGCCACCTGCTGAGTGTCCCCTGGGGGCCATTGCAAGGACATCCCAGACCTGCCATGTCCAGGACAGAACCTCTGGTCAGTCTCCCCAACCCAGGGGCTCCTCTGGAGTTTGCAGTTTCCAGAAGCCTCAAGCCTACCCAGGTCAGGGGTAGACCTGGCTACTTCTCCCACCCCTCAGCCTGCCCTTCTCTGCATCCTGTTGGGTATGCATGATAACTTCACCCACCTGCTCCTTCCTGCCCAGTTCAGCCCACATCCTCACCCATGGGTGACTCCACCAGCCAGTTGGGGTGCTCCAGGTGCCCTGGCCTCAGCGATGTTTGAGGAGCAGCGTGTGACTCCTGGTTGGCTGAGGAGGTGCAGCCCTGGCACATGGGGTGGCTGGGTGGCGAGGGCCTGGGCCTGAATTCTGGGGCCATGGGGTCACCTTGACGGCTGTGAACAAAGCCAGCTCTCAGGAAGCCTCTTCCCTGGCCTCTGTCCCCTCGCTGTGCCCTAGGTATACTGGTTTCCAGCAGGGCCAGATCATCCCTACCTTCAGGGCCTTTGCATGTGCTGTTCCCTCTCCCTTTGACACTGTTCCTCCAGACCCATGTGGCTCACTTCCTTACCCCATTCTGGTCTCTGTTCATGTGCCACCTCCTGAGAGATACCTCCTGACCCCCTACTCAAAGGAACCCTCCTGTACTACCCCGTTGCTAATGCCTCACCATGCTCTATTTTTCTTCACAGCAAATATTGATATCAGAAATTGCTTATTCATTTACCAGCCAGTTTATGGCCTCTTTCCCTGTCTCCCTGATGGCAAGGATTTTGCTAGTTTTGTTCACTGCTCCATCCCCACTGCCTAGATTTGAGTGTGGAATATCATTTATTCATTAATTTCCCAAAGGAAACATAGAGGTAAGCACATTTGATTCCTTTGGCTGTTGTAACTGCCACAAAGTCAGTAACTTAAAACAACACAAGCTTATTACCTTACAGTTCTGGAGGTCAGAAGTCCTGCCATCCAGGTGTGGGCAGGGCTGGTTCCCTCGAGAAAATCCGTCTTGTTGCCTTGTCCAGCTTCTGGAGGCCGCCCACATTCCTGGGCTCAGGCCGGTCCTCCACCTTCAAAGTGCATCCCTCTGGCCTCTGCCTCTGCGGTCCCATGGCCTTCTCTGCCCCATGGGGCCACCTGTGTCATGTCCCCATCTCAAGACTCTTGATTTCATCTGCACAGGCATGTGAGCTGGAACATTCCCAGGCTGTGGGGTGTCTTATGGAGGACAGTGCTCTCTGCTGCACGAACTGGCACCAGATGGCACAGCCAGGATGAGGCAGAGCTGGCCCTGCAGCCGATCCAGGGCAGCAGCCTTTGTCCTTCAACCCCATGTACCTCTCCCATGGGGTGGCCACAATTTCTAACTCACAGAAAAAGAAATTGAGACTTAGTTTAGCATTTAAGGACCGTTTCTAAGGTCATGGCATATCTTAGATTTGAATGCAGGATTCTTCTGTGGTACGATGGAAGGCCCAACTCAAACTGGCTTAATAAGTAGTTTACTGGCTTGCATCACTAGAATATTGGGGGAGGGCAGGCATGGCTGCACCCAGGAGCACAAGCAGGGTTATCAGCACTTTCTTATCCCTGAGTGCCTGCTTGGTATACAGTTCCCCTGCGATGGTCCCATAACTACAGATCCAGGTCCTTCCAGCTCCCTCACCCCAGCACTGTGTTCCCAGAAAAAGTCCCAGGGCTGCATCTCATTGGATGGCTGAGTCACAGGCTGCTCCTGAACCAACTGTTGCAGCCACAGGGCCTGGAGTGCTCTGATTGGATGACCATGGGCTTGGGGATGTCCAATTCAAAC
>JAQQAC010023519.1:4548713-4619699 GCA_029783875.1 Phataginus tricuspis
GGGGGGCTGTCTCCACTGAGGGGACTGAAGAAGTCCCCTCTTGGGGCGTGAAGGGGCTGTGGTACACTGACCTGGGAGTGGGGGCCCTTTGGAGGACTGGAGGGGCTTCTGTTAGGGACGCTTGTGGAAATCCCTTCTGGGCCATGTTTCCAAAACCTCCACTCTCCCAGGTGCTCCCTTGTCCCCAGAATCAGAGGCCAAGAAAGAGGTGAGACACACAGAAGCACAAAGACACCTCCCCCTGAACCCCACCGGTGTTTTAAATGTGCATGTCCCTTAGGACGTCCCCCATCTCACCCATCACTCGGCCCACCTTGGAACACCAAGCGTCCAGGCGCCTGCGGGAACTGGCCACTCCGAGGGTGCGGAATAACATCCGGAGCAAAAACATGTCTGACGTAGGTGCCCTGCTGTCCTCTGCACTGACTGCCCAGAGGGTGGGAGGAAGGAGGTTCCAGGGCAGCGAGTGCCACCCACTGGGATCTGTGCAGGAGAAAGCTTCAGTCTGAAGCTCCCCCACTCAAGGTGGAGCCCTGTGCTCTCTACTCACGCTGGGCCTTTATCAATCCAGCGTCCGGGATTACAAGGAAGCGGTACCCATGCCCAGTCGGGTTGAAGGGTCCCCCCAGCTCAGGCCTGACATGACCTCTTCTCCACCACCCAGCCCCTCTCCCCCAGGACGTCCTGTGTGGGCCTCATCCTGGGGCTTAGGTGACTGTCTGGATTCCTGCAGGCGTCAGCAGCTCATTCCTTAGTACTGAGTCCCATTCTTTCCTGCGGGACCACAAGTTGCTTATCCACCCATTGAGCAACATTTGGGTTGTTCCCAGTTCTTGGCTATTACAAAAAAAGCTGCTATGGACATTTTGTGTGCAGGGTTTTGTGGGGGATAAACTTCCATAATATTAGGGCACATATCTGGAAGTGGGGTTGCTGTGGCAAGGCTATGTCTACTACATAAGAAACGGTCAAACGGCTTTCCAAAGTGGCTGCGCCATTTTGCATCTGCACGGGCCCTGAGCAGAAACCCACCACGGGGTGTCCTTCAGACACACAGGGGCATTCAAAAGCAGCCACAATGTGATGGTCACAGTAAAAGACTGAACACTAATATCCTGATGCCAAAATGTTTGGGCCATCTTCAGTTTCCCCAGCTGTCCCAGAGAAGAGTTTTTATGGCCATTTTGGTTCGACCAGGGCCCAGAGGACAGCACTGTCCCTTTGCCTGTCCCACCTCTTACCTGGAGCTGCACCAATGTGCCCTGGGCTTCAGCATTGTCCCTTCTGTGCTCCAAGATCCTGTAGGCTCCCCAGTGACCCCAGGAAGTCCAGATTCAAGCCTGGAATTCAAGGTGCAGCAGGATTTGGTCCCTCTTGACCTCTCCTCCTCCCTGTACCCGCTTTTTTGGGTAAATGCAGGTACCTAGACAAGCCTTTCATGCAGTCCCCTCCACCTAGGACACCCTCCCATGTGCATCTAGCTCCTTGTGCTCCTATTTTCTCCAACTAGCAGGAAACCCACCTCCAGCCTCCTGTATGCTCATGTACCCTGTGCTCCTCCCAGCCCCTAGCACAGTGTCTGGGTGGACTTGATTCTTCCACCCATCCGTGAGACCCAGAGGACAGGGGCCACCTTTCTTGCTTGTTGTGGCATTATTCCAGAGCTTGCCTTGCCCTGTGAAGGGCCCACACTGGCAGTCAATATTACCCTGGTACATGACTTACTGAATATTCTCTGCCTGTGGACCCCTCAGGGCTGGGAGCACCTTGAAGCAGGACAGGCCTGTTCTCTCCACCTTAGCAGGAGGCCTCAGCCTGGAGACCATTGCGGGGTGAAGGATTGGGGAAGAGGAAGGGAGAGACAGCAGAGATGAAGAAGGGAGGGAGGGGGAGGAGGGAAGGGGGGAAAGAGGGAGGGAGAAGAAGGGAGGGATGGGGAAGAAGGAGGGAGGAAGAGAGACGGAGGGGGAGGAGGAGGGAGGGGGAAGGAAGTGCCCTTCTTCGCTCCACAGCCTTCAGGCGCTGCAGGAATGGCCAGCTAGTCTTCCACTTGTCAAAGGCAGACACGTTCAGATGTTGGTTATTCTGCCTACTCTGTTTTGCAGGAGGATTGTTTGCACACACAAAGGAGCCAGCTGGTGGGCTGAGTCAAGGAGACATGGTTAAGGGGATGTACCTGCGAGAGGCAGCTGGGGAGAATAGATCTTGCTTGCACTTTTGTGGGTGTAGGGGAGATGGTGGTCAGCATCAGCTAACAGTTCACTCTGGGCGCTGCCTCTGGGTGGGCAAGACCTCCGAGCAGATGCTTTGGTTGTGTCTGGGTTCCCTGGAAAATGCAAGAGGTGGTCTGTGGAGCACATGTGTCAGGTTCCTTGGCAAAGTATCTGCCAGGATTTCCCTCCCTGTCCTCCCCCTCAGCCAGCTCTGCCTCAGCACAATTTATACCTTATTCCACTTGCGGACCCATGAAACGCCGTCATGGTGTTTTGTGTTTTTAATAGACACATATGCTATCTTATCTTTCCTGCTTTCCCCCTTGACATCTAGAGCACTGCATGCTGATTTATAAAGACACAATGTTTTACCTGCTGGATTGCATCCTGTCCTGTGAATAAACTGCGATTAGATTACCAGGCCCCCTGTCGATGGACAGCTAGGTCATTTCCAAGTTGCCACTACAACCAAGCTTCTGGAACTGTTGTTGTGCCCATTTCCTTGTGGTCCTTTTATATGGCAGTCCTCAGTGGGCATGTGCTGAACTTTACTGACTGGGCAAAGTGCTCTCCAAAGTGCTTGTACTAATTTACTCTCCTACCAGCCCTGCCTGAGGATTCCTCTCCTCCGCGTTCTTGGCAGGGCTCAATAACTTTCTCCACTTAGGTTTACTCTCCTGTGTGATTTGCCTACTTTTTTTTTTTTTTGGTCACTGATTTAGAGGAGCCCTTTGTATATGTTGGCTACTAATCCTTTGCTGAACACACTGCAAACTAACTTCTTCCCAGTCTGTCTTTCATCTTGTTTTGCTTATGCGGTCTTTCTGACCCAGGGCCTATAAAAAATCATGGACGGTTTTACTCCTTCCCTCTAACTCTGTTTCCAGGTGTCCCAGGTATCCAGGGCAGCCCAAACAGCCATCCCCAGTCCGAGGATCCTCTGGCTGGCAAAGCCCAGGGCCCCGGCCACCCTGTCGGAGGAGTGGGACCCCATGCCGAAACCCAAACCACACGTGTCAGACTACAGCCGCCTGCTTCGCTTGGCCAGTAAGCAGGTCCCCTGGGGTTTGGCTTCTGTGATGTTCTTCCCCCGGAGGGAGGCCAGTTGGGGGCTGGGGGCTATGCTGGAAGCTTTGGATTTTAGGCTTCTGCCTGATTTGGGTTTCTCTCTTCCCTCATCTCTTCGCTAAATGCTGAGCAGTTGTCAAATTCCCTGTGGATGATTCATAGCATGGCCCTGGGAGCTGGCCGAGGGTGTGCTCCCCCCAGGGAAGAAAAGCAGAAAATAGAGGGGCTGTGGCGCTGAAGCAGAGGGTGTTGTATAAGGGGGTCTCCAAGCAGGCCCTGTAGGTGCACGGGAGAAAGCTGGGGTCGAGCCCGGAGAGCCAAGCTGAGGGGCGGGGGCAGCTGTACAGTGGAGTCGGCCTCTCTTCCTGCCCTTTAGAACCGGATCCCTTATTTCCTCAGTGCCAGAAGTAATATTACTCATTGTAGGGAATTTGGAAATGCAGAAGAGCATGAAGGACTCCCACCACCAAAATAATACAGACTGTGTTTGCACGGGGTGCACTCACAGACCCACAGATGCAGACAAGTGTCCTTCCTTCCAGGCACTCTCTGTGTGTCCCCACTGCTCACACACTCCACATCGAGTGCATTGAGAACTCCTTGGCCTCTGCCTTCTGGGCACGCCTGAGCGTGGAGGAACCTTCACACAGCCGAGCCCCACACCCTCTGGCCTCCGGGCCTGCCACCGCTCCTGGGCCAGAGCCGTAGCCCACACCCCGGTCCGACACCGCTCCTGCCCACTCCCCACTGCAGTCAGAGGTGTCTTGTGAGGTTTAAGTTGGATTCTGCCTTTCCTGGCTCCCAGCCATCCCAGGACTCTCAGTGAGGCCTGGCTCGGTAAGGCTCCCAAGTCCCTGTGATCTGCCCCCTAGCTTCCCCATCTCCCCCGCCTGGCTCCACTCCACAGGGCCTTCCTGCTGGCTTCACTCTCCCCGGACACCTGCAGGGCTCACTTGGCCTCACCAGGGTATGGCTCCAATCTGCCCTCTGCCAAGGCCCCTCGAGCGCCCTATTTAACTCCACCAGCCCTGCTTACCTTGCGCACTTGAGGAGCCCCCTTACACTGTTCTCCATAGCTCCTGTTGCCCTGTGACAGGATTTATGTTTCCGTGTGTCGTTTGTGTTTATTGCTTGTTATATGCCCGGCCCATGATGTCGGGAACTTTGAAAAATTTGCTGTGTACCCACATCATTGCCAGAGAAATTAATTGGCCATTTTGGTTCGCTCTGCTGCATCATCTCCCCAGCTTCCCATTTCCCATTTTTCTCTGGTTATGGATTTGGAGCCGCCCTTTATATAAGATGATCATGGATACTTTGTCGAGCACGTTGCAAAGTACCTTCTTCCCGGTCGGTCTCTCTGCTTTGAACTGTGCCTATGGGACCTTTTCCCCACGTCTGTTTATTCGTCACTTATCCATTCCTGTCACGCCCTCCCCTGCATTAGACACATATCTGGAATAGAAATGCATGTGCATTTGTACATACATGCATGCACGTGTTCATCCATGTTTCAGATGTAGATGTACATATACACCTGTGCACACGTGTGTGTATAAGAATGGTGTAAGGTTGTATTTTTCAAACAGCACATTTCTACGCACTAATGGTTGTGACCAGCATGTAAAAGTGAAATCCTGTGCACAGAACTCTGTGGGGTGGGAGTTAGTCCATGTGTGCTGTGTGGCAGCAGAGTGTCACCATGGTTAAGGTGTGATCAACAGAGTTTAAAAGCCCACAGGAGCTCTGGGCATGGTCCTCCCAGCCCCTACGGGCCACTTAGACCCCATCACTTTGGGCAGGTCCTGTGCAGGTTATCTGCCCAGCAAGCTCCGGCCCAGTGTGCTGGCCTTGACCAGCTGTAGGCCCCAGGTGGGCTGTGCCTGCCTGCCTTTCCACCATAGCCTCTCCTGAGCCAGGGTTTGTCTGCTGAGAAGGGAACATTCCTTTTCCCTTTGCACAGAGGCTCTGAGCAAAGGGGTTGGAAAGGACCCTCAAAGCTGAGGGCCCCAACTCTCTCAAGGAACGGTCAGTCACTTTCTTTGCAGTCCCCAGCAGGCCCTGTGCTGCAGCTCACAGCAAAGGAGAGGGTGTTGGAGAGGTAGTGAGGAGGTACAGACCAGGTGAAAGGGTTCTTAGGGCTCCAGGAAGTGAGAAGAGGTAGCCTGGCTGAGCCACAGGCCTCTGCGCTTGAGTGCTGTCTGTCCACGACTGCAGCCACTGACCACGTGTGGCACTTCAGTGAAATTAAATCGATGACATTAAAATAATAAAATAAATCCCAGCCTATCAGGTGCTCAGAGTCACACGGGGCTGATGGGGGCACGTGCGCCAATGCAGAAAGCTGTGCTCCTGGGGAGGGCCCCACAGGCTCACCGGGCAGCGAGCAAGGGCAGGAGCCCTGAAGAGCATGGTGGGATGGCCTCAGCCAAGCAGCCAATGCCTTGTGGCCTTGTCTGCCTGGGGCTGTCCTCAGCCATCCAGAACAACAGCCAGGGACAGCAAATGCCCCCCATTCCAGCCATTGCTGCCCCTCCCCACCAAGGGCAGAGAGGGGGAGGAAGGAGTGGAACTGAGCCCTAGGGGCACCCTTGGCTGTCCCCTTGGTCCCCCGTCTGGGGCATGTGGCCATTTGAAATATATTCTTCCTTACAATTCACCCCTCTAAAGTGTACAATTATAGCTCAGGAAGAAATAAAATAGTAGTGTACAATTCAGTAGTTCTTTTAGGACACTCACAGAGTTGTGCCCCCATCAGCTGCAACATTTTTCATTTCCCCAAAGAGAAACCCCCTGATCATTACAATCACCCCCACCCCTTTGCAGCCCCCGGCACCCATGAGTCCATGTTCTGTCGATTTTCATGTTGTGGATGTGTCACAGAAATAGGACCACACTGTGAGGCCTTCTGTGTCTGGTGTCTCACTGAGCACCGTGTGTTCAGGGCCCGTCCACGTGGACCACATGTAAGGACTTCACTCCTGTTTGTGGCTGTGTGGTGGTCCACGTGTGGATGGACCAAATTCTTCTGTCGCTGGAAAAGACGCTGAATGTGGGAACTTTGACCTAGAGGGTTGGTCTCTGCAGGGTGGAGGAGCTGCACGTCCGAGGTGCCAGCACGTGACGCAGTCCTCTCTCCTGCCCTCTGCAGTGCCCAAGGCCCAGTCGGACAAGTATGTCCCCGACCGAGACCCACGCTGGAAGGTGCCGGACGTCACCAAGAAGGCAGTGGCCAGTCCCCGGATCATCTCCCTGGCCAAGCCCAAAGTGCGTAAGGACCTCAACGAGGGCTATGACCCCTACTATATTTCCCCGGCATCTCTGGTGGCTCGGGCATCCCCTCGCCTCTGCGAGCTCGCCACTCCCAAGAGCATCACAAAAAAAGTGTGAGCGGCTCAGACTGGCCCCTGAGACTCTGTTCCCAGTAAACACCCAAGTGCATCCTAAACCTGTGTGTGTGGCTGGCTCTGAGCATTTTGGACTGGAGGAGGGAGGGCAGGCTGGAAGGCCAAAAGGACGATGAGGAGAATAATATTTATGTTTGCATCCAACCTGATTTGTACAACCCTCTTATTTTCCAAGTCACTTTCACCTGTCATCTCGAACTTCTCTGATGTCAGGCTTCAAAATTTTCCTTCTGAATCCCTTATGTCCAATTCTGTCCTGGGTGTCCACAGCACCTCAAACTCAGTGACCTCCTAATAAAATCAGCTAATGCCCATTGCATGTTGTGGCTGTAACAAATCAGTGAAAACAGGGCGGCTTAAAACAATACACATTTGACAGTTCTGGAAGTCAGGAGTCTATGGGTCTCATGGAGCCAAATCCAGGCGGGCAGGGCCGGCTCTTCTGGGGGTCCCAAGGAGAACCGTGTCCGCCTCTTCCAGTTTCTAGAGGTGCTGCGGCTTCGGCTCGGGGCCCCTTCCTCTGTCTGCATGGCAGGCAAAGCAGCGTCTTCCCACCTCTCTGACTCTGCCCCTCTGCCCCCTTCATAGGGACCCTTGTGAGGCCCCTGGGAACCCAGCATCACCCCATTTCAGGAGCCTTGACTGCTCCCCACTCCAGAATCCCTCTGCCACATGAGGGGACATGTCTTCAGGTCCTGCACCAGAATGTGGGTATCTTTGGGAGCGGTTATGCAGCTGACTACCACGGGAGAGACATCTTTTCTATCTCTGAAACCCAGACAAAGCCTTGTATTTCGCTGGCTCCAGCTGGTCTGCTTCTGGACCACTTGTCCTGATGCTGTGGTATGCTGACTGTGGTAGGCCAGCTCCTCAGAGCCTACCAAATGTTAGGTCCTGAGCCATGAGTCAGAATCCAGACTTAGTACCAGACTCTAAGCACTCCAAGGACATTAATTCATTCAATATCTTAAAGGATGCGTACTGACTAGTTGTAAGGTACAGACCTAGATAGATATTCAGAAGAAAAAGGTTAAAAAGCTACCCCATCCTCATCCTCCTGAATGATTCAATGATATATGTGACTTTGGGGAGGATGGGCTTCTAGCTTGGAGCATGTGGCAATGATGGAGCAAATGGGTCCCGAAGGCTGAAGGGAGACGATGACTTGTTGAATGAATGGATGGAATTGTTGACTCTGCTGTTCTGGTGAGTGTAATGGGAGCAGCTGGAAGGCCTCGGAGAAGGCAGTCGTAAGGAGGTTCACGAGTAGACCAACCAAGACTCCAGTGCCTGTTCGATCAGGCGGACTGGATTACGTAGTCAACAGAATTGCAGCCTCAAAGATGTCCATGTCCCAATTGCGGAAATCTGCGAATATGCTAGTTTATATGGCAAAAGGGACTTTGCAGATGGGATTAAGGATTCTGAGAAAGATTATCCTGGAACACCTGGGTGGGTCTCTGTCCCTGTAAGAGGGAGGCAGGGGGAAATCTGGCTTCCGAAGAAGGCACTATACCACCAAAGCGAGATGTGCTCTAGCCGTGAAGATGGACTGCAGCTCTAGAAGGAAGTACATTCTCCCCTCAGAGGGCACAGGCTCTGCTGACACCTTGAGTTCCACCCAGCGAAACTGCTTGACTCCAGATAATTTAATGTGTGTTGTTTTTAGCAACTGGATTTGTGACAGCAGCAAGAGGAAACTAATGCAGATTGGAAATCATAAAGATTGATTTAACAAGGCAGACTGCACTATAGCTGGTATTCATACATTTCAACAAAAAGGGGAAGTTCAATTGGGGTTTTCACCCCTAGTAACCTTCAAAACTAAACAGAACAAAAATGTTAAGTCAAATATCCAAAACGATATGCATGTTCTCTTGACAAAGATCACCTCACATTTTAATGTTCTTATTCAAGCTAAGAAAAAACAAGCTTCACACTAACATATCTTTAAAAAATAAAATTTAACCATAGCGTTCATTTAAATTATCTTGTGATTTGATGAGTTAATAAAGCATGTGATTGCACGCTGCGTGTCGCAAATGTGCTTGGCTTTACTGAGATACAGTAGAGGGTAACATTTACGCCATCTTGGGTACGGCTTTACGAGCATTGACACAGGCACAAAGTTGTGCAGCCATCACTGCAATGAGGATTACGACATCGATGTCTCCCCAAGAGTCCCTGGCTTTGCTTTGCAGTCACCCCCTTCCACCCCAGGCCCAGAGTCCCCGATGAGCCAGCCCTTCTACGCAGCTGGCTGTTCTGGGAAGTTGGTGAAAAGAGAAGTAACCTATGGACGGGGATGCCACAGTCAGATACGTGCAGACCTGGTTCAAGATCTAATCCATGAACTAAAATGACCAGGGCCCTCGGGGCCTCAAGCGGGGCGGTCTGTCCCCAGCTTGTCAGGGCACCGGCGCACGAGTGCGGGGTCTCTGGAAGGACCTACCCCACGCACGTTCCCAGCTCTTCAGGTGCCATCCGGCAGCCTAGCCCTGCGGGCCTAAGTTTCTTCATCTCTAACTTGCGGCTCAATAGTATTATCCCTAGTATTGATGCAGAAGACTGGGATCTGTTTCCTTCGCATGTGTGGGCATCAGGAATTCGTTTTTATTACTGGCACCCCCACCTCCCAGGCCAGAATCCATACGAGACCCCAGACACGCTCCCCACATCCCCACCTCCCCGTGCGCACGTCCCCACTGCACACCCCCGTCCTCACATTCAATCCACGCACCCTGTCCTCACATTTCGAATGCACACCCGGTCTGCGTACCCAGTCTGCGCACCGCCGTCCGCGTCCTTCTACTGCGTACCGCCTTGCTCGCATTCGGTCCGTGCATCCTTTGCGCAAACCACCTCCGCGCTTCTCGTCTGCGCACCTACTACGCACGGCCTCTCAGGTCCCGCCCCCAATGCCCCGCCCTGCCCCCCGCCTTCCAGGCCGCAGCAGCCAATGAGCGCACGGCCCCGCATCCGGGAATCCCCGAGCGGCCACCGCCTCCCGCGCACCAACGGCCATGGCGGAGGTGAGTGAGCGGGCCGGGGGAGAAGGTCCCCCGCCCCTGAGCGCCCGCGCCCCCGCCGCCGGACCTCGGCCCCGTCGCGGTCCCGGGCGCAGAAACCCCGCCCCGCGGCTCTGTGGCCGGGCCCGGGGCGCCGCGCCCGTCGAGCCCGAGGTGCGCGGGGCTCTGTCGGCAGCCGCCCCCGGGCCCCCCCACCGGCTGCCACATCGCGGGCTGCAATGCGCATGTGCGGGCGCAGGGTGTTGGGGGCGCGGAGTGGGAGGGGGCGGGCTGGTGAGCATGGAGGCGCGCCCAGTTGTCGGCCCGGTTCCTGGCCCGCGCCCGGTGTTCCCTGTTCCCGGGTCTCCCGGCCCAGCGGCACGCAGCCGCCCTCTCCTGCATTGCCAACTTTGCCGAATGCGCTCTCGGCCGAGCCGCTTCGGTACCCGGGCGGGACTAAGCAGCGCAGCCCGCCTTCGAGCTCCGGGGCCTGGGCACCGCGAGTCGCTCTCCCGCCGGGTCCGGGGCGGGATTCGAACTCCAACTGTGGGCCCGCCCTGCGCTGTCCCGGCGCAGGCAGTTAGACCAGCCTCGATCGGCGGCTTGAAGTTGCTTCTTGGGGTCTCCTTTCTCTTTCCGAACATGCCCAAAGGAGCCAGGTATACGTAGGCAGTACGAGTTGTCCCCATTTGAGGATCTATGAGGTTTGGAGCTGTGATGCTTGATCAAACTCACCTAGGACCGACTGGGATAAAAAGACACCAGAGTTTTGTGTCAGGTCAAAGCAGGGATGAGAAACTTTGACTTTTTTTTTTTCTTTTTTTTACTTTGGAATGTTGGGTAAGGCAGTGGGACTTGTGCTCATCCTTTAGGGTCCTAGTGAAGATGAAATGAGATAATGCACCTGCTGGGAACACGCTGATTCAGTCTGGGGATGCAGAATTTCCAGCCGACACCAAACAAGTCCACAGACTCAGCAAGTGACCCTCATCAAATGTGTGGGGCGCTGAGGCCCAGAGGAGAGAAGGTGCCCACCCAGTGAAACACGGCAGATTTGTGGGATGTTTGGCCTGGTCATGGGACCACGTTGGTGTTCATGTCTTAGCACTACATGGGGAGGTGTTGTCTAGGGCAGACCTAGCAGGTCTTTCCCACCAGTGACCTCAGGGGCAGCGACAGGCCCTGCATTTGTGCTGAAGAGGGGTGGGCATCTGGGTGCAGGGCCAGACCTCAGTAGCCGGTTCTTAGAGAGTTCTTCCTTAGGGGACATTTAGGGAACTGAGGTCTCATGGGGGCAGTGGCTGGCCTCCATGGTCGGAGGCAGCAGCCAGGTCTCCCGATGGCTCAGCAGGGATGTGGTGGTCAAGTGTACGTGTTTTTTTGTGTGCCTGGCTCAAGCGTAGGGGTGGTGTTCTTCCAGGGCACAAAGTGCCATTTGGGCAGCATTCTTGGCTTGGCAGGGAGCTGTGTGTTGGGGGTGTCTGGGACAGACTCCCCAGTCAGCCTCCTCTGAGACCTGCTGGGTTTGGCTGGTGGCTCTGCCTGCCCAGTGCCAAGCCCCTGGAACCCTTATGGCAGCCAGTGCCCTGGGTGCCCCTGTTTACAGTTTGAGGTGGTGCCCAGTTCAGTGAATTTGAGTTTGTTTCCTTGGAGAAAGCCTATATGTGAGGTCCTCTACGTGCCTGGCTCCATGTGAGGCCCTGAGGGTCTGGCTGTGAGTGTGCCTGTGTGA
This sequence comes from Phataginus tricuspis, assembly GCA_029783875.1. Lineage (NCBI taxonomy): Eukaryota > Metazoa > Chordata > Mammalia > Pholidota > Manidae > Phataginus > Phataginus tricuspis. Next base: position 4,560,142 of record JAQQAC010023519.1, read on the forward strand.
AAGGGTGTCAGAGGCTGGTCAGAGAGGCTGGCCAGTAAAGGATCAACAAGTGCACAGATTCACACATGGAGAGCCATGGCCAGACCTGTCGCATCCCCCCAGAGGCTCCAGTAAGACCTGTTCCATGTGACGTCGGTCAGGTCACTGAGCACCTCAGAGCATTGGTTTCCTTATCTTTGAAATGAGAAGAGCCAAAAAGTCTTCCAAAATCTTGCACAGAGAAGCTGAACCTTACAAAATCACTGAGAGCGAGCTAACAGATGGAAGTGGGGGTTTGTAAGCCAGTGGTAGGCTGCTCCCAGCGTTGGCTGCCTGGGTTTTGGTGTCACCTCGGCAGCCATGAGCATCATGAGAGGAGATGGGGTTCTTCATGTTATTTTCTTCACCGATACTAGATTTATCTTTGAAAAACCTGAGTATACCATCTGCATCTTGTGTTTGAAGTCTCCTTGGCTTTTTGTTGTCACTAGGATAAAGCGTGTCTCCTTCCATGACCCCCGCACAGTGGTGTGGTCCCCGAGGATCTACCCCACCCCAACTCTGGCCTTCATGCTCCCTTTGTGTCCTTTGTGTCCTCTGCTCCCTTGGAGGGACTTGGTTGCCACGGTGCTTCCGTTACCCAGCAGGCCCCATCCTGAGGCCACCTCGGAGGTCCTCCCGGCCCGCACTGTTTCCCCCCCTGCCCCATCTCCCCTCATCCCCTCACTGCTGTGCATGCCCACCTGTCTGTTATCTGTGTCCCAGCTAGACTGGTAGCTCATCTGGTGGAGATGGGTGGAACCTGTTTCTGGGCTGACTGCAGCGCACCCAGGGTCACCTGCCATGCCCGCTCAGTAGGCGCTCGATAGACGCGATTAGGTGGAGGCCTGCTGTGCTGGGCTTTCAGTGGAGACGGACCCCTGACCTGGGTGGAAGGGGGTGCTTGGTTAATTACTGCTGTGAAATGACTCCTTGAAACCGTTTCCCAAAACTACAGGTGTTCTCTTGTTACCTACCATGGCACTGATGGTCGACTGGCGGTGTTCTCTCGGGGTCCCATATGGTGCTGTAGGTGGGTGCTGGGCTGTGGCCAACCCCAGTGGGAAAAGTGTGTGGCTGTTGATGGTGGCAGGGCCACTATCTATGTCCTCTCTGTGGGTCGGACTTCCTCCCAGCACGGCGGCTGGGTTCTAGGAGTGACTGTCTCAAAACACTCCAGGTGGAAACTGCATTGCCTTGGAAGTCACGTGGACTTCCTCCCACCACAGTCCCAGGCCCAGCCGGATGCACAGGGAGGGGTGCAGAACCCACCTCTGGAAGGGAGGCATGTTAGCATCACCCCAGGACAGCGTGTGGCTGGGTGCAGCACCACTGCAGGCCAGGCCTGGGGCCGCCCCATCAGGAGGGCCGTTCTGTGCTCTGCATTCTAGTGACGGGGCCCACCTGCGATGGATGGGGCCCACCTCGTGCTGATGAGCCCTGGTTCCTCCACCAGGTCTGTACGTCTCTCTTGGGGACTGAGTCTCGGGAATGTGGTTTGCCTTCCTTCTCTCCCCCCCCCCCCCCCCCCGACCTAGGTACCTAGGGTACCGTGAGCCAGCTCTCGGTCCTTTCTCTTCCTCCACCTCAGCCAGGTGGAGGGCCTCAGCTCTGCAGGAGTGCCATGAACAAAGGGAAGCAGGAACTCCGGGTGTCCCTCCATTGAGGGGAGCTCGGCCTGGAGGCCCGATATTGGGGCAGAGATTGGGAGGGCGTCCACGCAGTCTGTTCGTTGGGAACTTTGGGTAACTGGGAGCCACCTGGAAAGGAACCTGGGGTCCTGTGGCAGCAGGCTGCTGGGATCTTCCTGGGAGAGGCTGCTTCCCCATTTCTGCCGTTCCCAGCTGCTGCTCTCTTGTCCTGTCGGCCAGAGCTCCTGTGTCAAAGGGCAAGTCGGATAAGGGCCAGGTCCTCCCAGGCCCTGCCAGGGATCTCAGACCACGCTTCAGGAGAGAGGGGCGTGGCAGAGAAGCTGCTCTCTCTGGGAGAGGAGTCATCCTGACTCTGGCCTCTCTTGGTTTTCCCCATTCATCTGGGCTTTTGGTGGCAAGAGACAGAAAGCCAGCCCTGAAGGTGGGAAGGGAGCCAGCTTGGGAGGCTGAAGTGCCAGAGCGTCAGGAGTGCCCTCGAGAGGGGATGTAGGGAGCTGGCACCATGGCCACACATGTGAGTGGCTGTACAGGTGGCCTGCAAGCTGATGGCAGCATGCTGTTTCCTGGAAGGAGGGTGAGGCTACCTCTGCCAGGCCATTGGCTCTGTGAGATGCCCCGGGGCTGCCAGGTGCTCTGTGCCCCTTGCCTGCCTCCAGTCCCTGCTGCCTGCTGACTCCTTTCCCCCACGTCTCTGTCTGCCATCATGGGGCTCAAGCTTGGGTAGTGACACTTCCAACTTAAAATTTGAGGTGCTCCTGGCAGAGGCCACCTGCGCTGCACTTCCTCCCTGGGAACATGGGGCCCTTTCCCTGGTGGGCTTCATGCTCCTCATCTCTGCACCTGGTCCTTGCCAGCTTCTGCCTGCATCACTCAGTGCTCGTGGCTGTACTGCACATTCCTGTACCATCATTTATGCTCCATGCAGAGTGGTGGGTCTATAAAGGGGCTCTGAGTCACAGAGCCTGAGTTTGTGGTTGTGTCACCTAACTTGCTGTGTGAACTTTGGTAAGTGATTTAACATCTCTGAGCTTTGAGGCTCTTATTTCTCTTGTTAAGAAGAGGATTCTACAACCTTGTCAGGTCTTCTTGAGGAAGTCAGTGGGGAAATTCATAGCAAACTTGTTTCTAAGTTGTTAAACCTTATTACATATTCTAATTCTTTTCTTTTTCTTTCTTTTTTTTTTTCCAAGCAGCTTTCCTGGGGTAGGAGTCACATACCATACAATGCACTTATTTTAATGTGCACAATTTAGTGATGGCTGGTATGTTCACAGTAGTGTGACCATCACCAGTGATTTTAGAATGTTCCATTACCCCCAAAGAAGGCTTGCACTCCTTAGTCACCCCCTGTCCCTACCCAGCCCCTGGCACCCCCGGGCCCACTTTCTGTCTGTGGATTCGCCTGTTGGGGATGTGTCACAGAAATGGGTCACACTCCATGTGGCCTTCTGCATCAGGTGTTGCTCACTGAGCACCGTGGGTTTGGGGCCCATTCACGTGGAGCGCTTGGCAAGGCCCCATTCCTTTTTTTGGCTGAATATTGTCCCGTTTTTTTTTTATTTTGGTTTGTCTGTTCATCAGTTGATGAATACTCAGGTCCTCCCCACATTTGGATATTGTGCATAACCCTGTGAACACTAAATGTACAGTTTCAGTGTAGACGTATGTTTTCTTTCCTGTTGGGTACTGTAGGGGAGGTGAAGCCTGACTTTGCACCTTCCGTCCTGGGGCCTCCAGCTGGGGCCCTGCGATTTAGATGACAAAAGACAGGCTAATGAGAGAGAAGAGCAGCCAGTGCCCAGCACCCAGGAGCCCTTGGCCATGAGGGACCCAAAGGGTGGTCAGGGCTTTGGCTTCTACAGCCTCTTAATGAGAGGACAGTAAATCTAGAGGAGTGACTGGCCCGGGAGGCCTGTGGGTTGTTAAGGGCAACAGGTTGTGGGGAGGAGATCCCTGGGGAGCTAGTGGGAGATCAGGCTAGTTGGTGAGGTCTGTTTGTGCAGACTCGGGTGCCATCTCGTCTCCAGGGGTGAGGTGGCCATACCCTCTTGGTCTGGGAAGGGGGAGGCACGCTTGCAGGGGTTTATGTTCTGCTCTCAAGCTCATGGGGGCAGAGCTCATCCTGTGTCTGCTTTTCCTAGTTACCTCAGCTCCATATGTTAGAGCAGTGTGTTTTGGGGTGGCATACTCAGAATCCCTTCCATATACACCCAGGAGTGAAATGGCTGGGTCACGTGCTGACACTGCTTGATTTTTGGAGGAGCTGCTGGACTGTCTTCCAAAGCAGGTGCTCCAGCCCACGTTTGTGCCTGGGTGTCTGCATTCTGCCCAGCCCCTGGCTCTGTGAGATGCCCCTTGTGTGATCTGCCCCTTGATCATAGCCATTCTGTGGTGATGAAGGGGTATCTCACTGTGGTTTTGACTTGCTTTCCTCTCATGTTGAGCATTTTTTCCTGTGCTTATTGGCCATTTGTGTATCTCTTTGGAGAAATGTCTATTTAGATTCTTTGCCCATTTCTAAATTGGGTTATATCTTTTTATTGAGTAGTAAGAAATTTTTTTCTGTATTCTAGGTACAAGTCCCTTTCCTGTCATAATTCGCAAATATTGTTTCCCATTCTGTGAGTGTTCTTTTCACTTTCTTGATAATGTTATTTGAAGGACAGAAGGTTTTTTACTTTGATGAGTCCAGTTTATCTTTTTTTTCTTGTTGCGTATGCTTTCGGAGTCTTACCTAAGAAGCCATTAGCCAGTCCAAGGTAATGAAGGTCTATCCCTGTTTTCTTCTATGAGTTGTATAGCTTTAGCTCATGTTCGAGGCCTTCGATCCGTGCTGAGTTAAGCTGCCTGTGGTGTTGGGTGTGCAGGTGTCCCAACATTATGTGTTGACTTAACGATTCTCCGTTGAATTATTTTGTCACCTTAGTCAGAATTCAATTGGCTATGAATGTGGGGGTTTATATCTGGGTCCTCAATCCTGCTCCTGGTCTGAAGGTCTAGCCTTGTATCAGTGCCACACTGTTTTGATTACTGAGCTTCCTAGTAATTTTGAAATAAGGAAGTGTTCTTCTATTTTAAGATTGTTTTGGATAATCCAGGTTCCTTGAGTTTTCATATGATTTTCGGAATCTGTCAGCTTCTGCATGGAAGCAACTGAGATTCCTCCAGATGAGGCTACTTCCCAAGATCACTGGGGAGCCAGGCTCTGACCTGTGCCTACTCTTAGGTGCCTTGCCCCGATGTCTGCCAGCAGGTCTGGGACGGCTGAGCTCACTGCCTGTCTTCCTTCACAGGCCTCCTCACTGGAGAGGCGGAGTCCTGGCGTGGCCACCTGTCTCACTCACCATCTGAGGCCCGGGCAGCCCAGCGTGCAGACAGCAGGTACCTGCCTATCCCTTCCTCCTGCCCAAGGCTGCCAGGGTCTAAGTGATTGTGAGAGACAAAATCTCCACCACCTGGGAGAGCCAGAGACTGTATCGTCTCCCAGAGTCTGGGGCAGGGGTGCGCCGCTTTCCCCCCTCTCTAGCAGAGGCTGGGCAGCCCAGGAGGAGATCAGAGCTCCTCCCTCAAGGCAGGTTCTGCCTTGCCCAGCAGGCACTTTAGTCAGGACTGTGGGTAACTTGCTGAAGGAAAACCGGGGTCTTCGGTGCTGCGTGGCACCATCCCTGGGTGCCTTCTACCTACCCTGTGGTGGCCTCTTGCCCCTCCTGTTTGGCCTTCTGCAGCTCCACTCCCTGTTGCCGCAAGCTTTGCAACCACCTTGGTTTGGGGGCACTGCTCCCTAGCTATGTCCTTTTTGTTTGTTTTTTTTGTACACTTTAACTTACTGAAGACTGGTCATGCAGAGACAGCAGAGAACACATCCTGGTTCTGTTGGGAAACCCAAAAATCTGGTACCTTTCACCGCCTGGTGGGCTGTGCAGTTGACACTGAGTGGCAGGAAAAGGGATTGGCACTGGGGGACCTATGGTGTGCTTCCCATGGGTGTCCCCCCGGCACTGTGCGTTCCTGTGGAAACTCACAGAGGTGGGCGCACAGCAGCACACCTGCATTTCAGGAGCCGCTGTGATCAGGCAGGGAGCCGGCTCTGTCAAGTCTGTCTGCTTCTTCCCATTCTAACTTACCTTGTGCTCATCTCTTCCGAGTCCACTTGGTCTCCCCCAAACCCTTGCAGGTGTCTGGTCAGGGAGACCAAGCAATCCCTCAGGAGAACACGTCTGCCAGATTCCCAGCATCTGTGTGTGCTGTTTGGTCATGAGTCATTCCTCTGGGAGTTTCCACATGTGTACTGACAGTGGTGACCACTAGCATGCATGTGTCCTTGCATGCACACATGCACACAGTCTCATGCACATAGCTGCACATATATGGGGGCACACACACATACATTCCACAAAGCTATACACACAAACATGCCTGTGAGTGCATACAGACTCATGTACACACAGCTGAATGACACGTATATGTGTACACATGTGCATTTATGTGTATGCATGCACACGTGTCTATGTGCTGTGGCCTCATCCCTAGTGATAGCTGGGCCACGGTTGCTCCTCTGCCCCAGGCGTCTGCAGGCTCAGCGATGATGGGGGCGGGCTTGAGGAGCTCATGTGGGCTGGCACCTCCTCCACAGTGGTGTCCATGGGCTCTGCGGACCACGAGTTCCACCTTGCAGAGATCCTGTCGCAGAACTACGGCGTTCGGGAGGAGAGCGAGGAGGCCGAGGGAGGCCCAGAGAAGTCTGAGGAAGAGCTGGAAAAGGACTTCATGTCCCAGGTACCAGGCTGAGCCCATCCTCTGTCCCCTGTGTGGGTGGAGCCCGCCTGGGCAAGCTACGTGGTTCTTCATCTGGCTGATTAGTGTCCGTGCTGCCCAGGCGCCACAGTGACCAGCACTGCCTGCATGTGGCTGACAAGCATCGGGCAGCGCCTGGCTGGGACCCTGGCCCGGGTGTGGTCCTGCCTCAGGCCCGAGGCTCCAGACGGGGTGGCTAGCTTAACACCCTCCTTGCAGACTTGTGACCTCAGAGCCCCATTTATGCTCTTCAAAATTATTGATAATCTCAAGGAGCTTTGTTTATGTAGCTTATACAGTAAATCCATTATTAATGGAAATAATACATGTTTATGAAAGTGAAACAAATAGCAGTTCTCTGGGAAAAAAAAATTAGGGAAAAGAGTGAAATAGTTCTACATTTGTCTAAATCTCGAAGTGTAGAAGCAGATGTGAGACTCCAGCTGTTGCCTTTTAAGCAGACCTTAATCTGTCGTGATGCGTTCTTTTGGTTAAACACAAATTTAGCCTCATAAATGCGTTCTTGGAAAAGGGAAGGGTATTTAACAACCTTCTCAGGTAGTTGTGGATATACTTTGGTGCCACCGCAAAGTAGAGCGAGTGGTAGCTTTGTGAAAGCAGAGCAGAGTGGCATGGATCCCGCAGCCGTGTCCAGGGAGCACCTCCTGTGGCGCTGCTGGGCGGCACCGTGGCTGCACCCTTCAGGCTTTGACTTAACGCTGAATGGTGAGCTCCTTGGGGCTCGGGTGTCTCTGTGCCACTCCTGGGTTGCAAGGGAGTCCGTGGAGGAAGGACCGTGCCTGGTGTCCGTCTGGGGAGAGCTGGGGTGTGACAGAGTGGTCCTGGTTGGGTGGGCTCAGCTGCAGGAGGGGAACAGACCCCCAGAGCAGCCCTGCCTGACAGAGCCTGCCCCCCAGAGCAGCGACTTGCCCCTTGATGAGCTGCTTGCCCTCTACGGCTATGAGCCCTCAGACCCCATCTTGGAGCGGGAGAGTGAAGACAGTGGCCCTGCGGCCCACCTCCCGGACATGACCCTGGACAAGGTGAGGGGCTCTTCCCGGAACTGCAGGGAGGACTCGGGGACGGCAGGCATGGAGTGGGGCTGGCCCGCTCCCTCGGGGCCCCGCTCTCCTCCTCAGGCTTAGAGAGGCCCAGGGAGGGGGCGGGGGCAGAGACAGCCTGCCCACAGGCCGAAGGGAGGCTGATGGAGACTGGCCAGGAGAGCTGCAGTTGGAAGGAGGTAAAGCAGAGCTAGTTATCCAGACAGGGCCCTCTGGGCCCAGACCAAGTCCAGGGTGGGTGTCAGGAGGGAGGGCTTTATTCCTGAAGCTGAAAACCGGGTGCCCAAGTGGAGAAAGCAGCGACGTGGCTCTGATGCCCCAGCTCTGGTTGTGGGCAGTGTCCCTTTCCAGATGCAGGGCATGGGCTTGGGGGCCACATGCAGTCGATGCCAGCGTCCCTGGCTGGCCTGGCCTGGCCTGCCCTTCACTGCGCCCGGTCTCTCCATCTGCAGAGTGGGAAGAACCAACCCACCTGAGGCTCAGGTGCTCCCAGAGGGAGGCTCAGTGCGTTCGTGCCATCAGTGTTGTGTTATTTTGAGATTGTTAAAACACGCTGCAAAAATGTTCTTTACTTTCTTGTTAAAAGGAACAAATAGCGAAGGATTTGCTTTCAGGGGAAGAAGAGGAAGAGACACAGTCCTTGGCTGATGACCTCACCCCATCTGTGACCTGCCACGAGGCCTCCGACCTTTTTCCTAGCCAGAGTGAATGTAGGTGTCCCACCCATTCCTCCACTTGGACTGGTGGGGCAAGGCTCTGGTGATGCAGACAGAGGGGCCCTGGGATGCTGTCAGGGAGCTCATGCACAGGTGTCTGTTACCCTGGGGTTGCCCTGGGGTTCCCGTCTTCCCTGCCCTGGCCCGAGCTGAGTAGCTTCCCCTGGACAAGGAGGGAATGTGTTGGTTCCTGTAGCCGCAAGACCATCAGGTCTGGTCAGTGTCCTAAGGTCCGCCTCTCCTCAGCTCTGCCTGCCTCCGTGGCCTGTGAGGCCCTTCAGTATGAGGTGCTGGGCTCAGGGCCTGGTGGCTTAGCAACGCTGGCAGAAGGAGGCTTCCGGCATCCCTATTCCTGCTTCTGTTGTGTGCTGTCACCTGGCCAGGGTCTCTCGAGGGGCACAGTCTGCGGGGGTCAGGTGGATGGAGAATAGGGGAGAGGCTCTGGCAGTGGAGGTCCTGGGCCCTGGGTTGGGTGGGCTGCCTGGTGTCATGGAAGTGCCTCACCTGCTCCCCTGTCCCCAAAGCCTGCTTCCTGGCTGATGCAGACAAAGAACCTGGCTCCTCCACCTCGTCCGACACGGAGGACCCTCTTCCTGCCAACAAATGTAAGAAGGTGCGTGGCTCCTACCCCGTGGTACACTCCACACTGGTCTCTGCCCATCTGGGGAGGCTGAGTGCACAGCTCCCAATAGGCAGGCTGGGCTGGCCGTTGACCTTGGACTTGGGACTTGCACCATGCTGCTGCTGCTGACGTGGCCCTGGGGTCCTGTCCTGGGGGCTCTGGGCCCCACTGCCTCCCCTGGACAGATGGTGAGTGGGTGCAGTCACTCATTCACACCCACGCCCAGGCCTCTGCCTTCTTCCCTTGGGGCCACAGGACTTGGTGTCTTTGGGCAGGTCCCACGGACTCAGTCATTCTGGGGCTCTGTGTGTGGCAGCACCGCACAGCCGGGCCTCCTGTCTGCCCTGACTCCTCCGGGCCTTTTCCTTTGCAGGAGATCATGGTTGGGCCTCAGTTCCAAGCTGACCTCAGCCACCTGCAATTGAACCGCCACAGCGAGAAGAGTAAGTGGGGCCTGGTGATGGGGTAGCGAAGACATGAAACCCACACCCACCAGGAAGGAACTTGCTGCATGTCTAGCCAGAGCCAGTTTCCCTAGTCCTTGGGGATCTTGAGGGCAGCATAGGGCAGGTGCCCGCCCTGTGCTGCCCTGAGTTTGCAGGGTACTCAGTGGGCTGAGGCTGGTGGGAGAGGAACTGGGGAGACTGTTGCCCCTGTGGCCAAGGCAGCTACCGTCCACCCTGATGCTCAGTGGTCCCGCCACCTTGTGCATCTGGCAGCCCATGCCCTGCCCTTGGCTCCATCCACTCCGTCCTGCTCCCTCTCTGCCTGGTTTCTCTCCTCCACACTCAGCCTGCAGGTCACTGCCTTACCTTGTCCAGGTCTCGTCTCTGATGTTCTCCAGAGACTGGTGTCCCTCTGCCCTGTTCTACTGGAGTGGATAGCTGGGCTTTGTTCTTTGAAATAGGAATGGTTATCTCTGTGTACAGGGGAAGAAAATGGGATGTGAAGTCACTTGCCTAGTGACTTGAGACATGTTTTTCTTGCCCCAAAGCCTCCGTAGGGTCTGGGCTGGCACTCGTGGCCCATCTGAGATGATTCAGTAGCTGGGATGGCGATGGGATGGGATAGACGAGGGAGACAGAGACCTTTAGTAAAGAGATCAAGGCCTCCTGGGGCTGGAGGGTGGGCTGTGGGCTCGGTGGAAAAGGATGGGAGACAGGAAAGCGTGGCCTGGCTGGGTTGGGATGGCGGCAGGGATTCTCTGGGTATGACGACACGCAGGACCCTACCCCAGAAGATGACCTCGGTGCCTGGGCCTTGGCCTCAGCCTGAGAGGGCTCAGCCTCGGAGTCTGTTGTCCCGCCCTTTCCCTCCTCTAGGCCTGCCCCACAGGGAGCAGCCAGTCCCTGGTCCCTCGGGGGTGGAAGGTGGCCGCCTGCTGCGGGACACCTGTGAGCTCAGGTCCCTGCACATGTGGTGTGGGAGAGCCGTACTGGCTGATCTCTCCATCTGGTGCTTGCTTCCACCTGTGGTCGTGAATGTGCTCGTGTCTTCCCGTGGACCTGCAGATGGGTCCTGGATAGGTGGCTGAGTCATATGGGAGGCCTGTGTTTGGGTCCATAGAAGCTGCTCAGGGGGTTCTGCCCAGCAGCGTGTGAGGTTCTGGTCGTGCATGCCCTCTGCAGCTCTGGAGGTGCCCTGGCAGTGGGGGGTGTGGTGTCTCACACGCCTTTAATTGGCGTTTCCTGATGAGGAGTAGTGTGCCCACTGGCCATCAGAATGTTACCTGTGACGCGCCCCCCGGAGGCTTTTCCCCAGTTCTAGAGCGCTTGTGTCTCTCTTTCACCCGGAGGCCCTTTCTGTTCTGGATGCTGGTTGGCTGCATGCACTGCAGACGCTTTCTCTGTCTTTGGTGTCTTAAAGTCCAACTTAGTGACTTATATTTAGCCACGCATGTGTGTGCTGGTCAGGGACTCTGCAGGTGCTAAAGATGGCCGTCCTCACTCTCCCCGTCGCCGCGCAGCTGTGATCTCACATGGTCTGCTTTTTGGTGTGTGGTCGGAAGTGTGTGTCCGGGTTCGTTTTGCTTCCACGCTACCTGTTGAGAGGCCCTTCTTCCCCATTGGACTGCCGGGGTGGTGCCTTTGGCAGAAGCCAAGTGTCCACGACGCACGTGTCTTGCTTGGGCTGCTGTTCTATTGGCCTCTGGTCCTAGGTCATTTCCACGCATCTTAATTACTGCAGCTTTGAAGTAAGTGTGACATGATGCAAGTTTTCCAATGTCACAAGTTTCACTGCATGGCCAAAGGTTTTAAGTAACTCACTGCATGCTTTGAAAAGTGCCTGCTAGGAATTTGATTAGTGTTGCCTTGAATCTTTAAATTATTTGAGGATAGCTGATCCATTAACAGTTGGACGCTTTGGTCGTGAAATGGTCCGCCTCTGTGTTTAAGTCTGTATCAGTCTCTGGCCTGGCTGCTTTCTGTGTAGGGGTCCTGTGCATGCTTGTTACTCATGTTGGCATGACTGTAAGGGATGTAATGTAACATTCCATTTTCTACTTGATTCTTGCCAGTAGAAATGGGATATTTATATTTCCTTTTTTTTTTTTTTTTTGAGAGACCACATTCACATATTTATTATAGTCTATTATAATTATCCTATTTATTATTAATCATTGCTAATCTCTTATTGTGCCTTATTTGTAAATTAAATTTTGTCATAGGTATGCATATACAGGAAAAAACATAGTATATATGGGGTTCAGTACTGTCTGCAGTTTCAGGTATTCAGTGGGGGAATCTTGGAATGGGGATATTTATATTTCAATTGATTTTGTGCACATTGAATTTGCAAAATTCACTTACTAATTTTAGTATTTTGCCGTTTTTGAATTTTTTCGTCTAAATCATTCATGGGTCAATGATAGCTTTATTTTATTCCTCATTCTTTGTATCTTTTATTGCTTTTGCTGGCCTTCCTGGACCGGGAAGACCTGGTGTTGATGTGAAGAGAAGTGGTGATGGAGGGTCTCGTCTGCAAACCTGGGGAGAGTGTTCAGTATTTCCCCATGAAGTACAATGTCGCTTGTAAGATTTTTGCAGATGCTCTTTATCAGATGAGAAAGTTTTCTTCTGTTCTTAATAGCTGACATTTTTGCCATGAATGAGTGTTGAATTTTATCACATTTCTGCAGATATGGAGATGGCCTTTTTTTCCTTTTATTCTGTTACTGTAGTGTGTCCTTTTGACAGATGTTCAGTCAGGCTGTGTGTGTGTGTGCGCACGCGCGGGGCACGCACGTTCAGCCCATCTCATTTGTGTATCCGGTATCTGAATTGCATACTGGCTAAAATTCATTTGTAACCCCAGAATTGCCTCTTGGGCTGTTTTTGTGAACACTTGCAGACATGCAAACATGCAGAATGGCAGGAAAGTTGTGCTGCAGTGTGCGTGTCCCAGCCAAGTTCGAGCGAGGAGGCGCCCTGCCCATCCTCTTGGTCTTCACACTGTAAATGTGTCTTTTCCCAAACTCGTGTTTCACATCTTCGTGGTGTTTGTGGGCAATTCTGATGTTTAACTGGCCCCATGGGTAGCTGTCTGGTGGAGTAAGGACAGGGAGGCCGCGTCTGCCTTTTGGAGAAAACATGTTGAGGAGGTTTATTCAGGCACGAGCAGAGAAGTACAGTGCTCTTGGCCACGAGGCCCTGTGAGGGTCCTCGTAGAAGCACTCCGACGGCAAGGTTGTGTGTTGATCAGTGGGTGGACAGGCTCCGACCAGAAGCTCCAGGGACCTTCTGGTGCTTCCCCAGGAACAGCAGTTCAGCGCTCAGCATCTGGTATCTGTGGCGCCCTTAGAGGATGTGGCTACTGCGGTAAATCCAACCTTGACTTTGCTTGCTTATGTTAAGGATTTTTGCCTGTCTGCTCATGGGGGTGCCAGCCTGTCACCTCACTGTACTTCAGGCTCCTCACGTCTGCTGCAGGTGCCTTTTCTAAGGTGGGAGTTTATATGACGCTGCTCCTGTCTCTTCTTTAGGTATTTGGAAGGAAGGGTTCTTCAGTGAAGCTGTGTGGGCCTGTGGTTGAGCTTCATTTTTGTGGACTATTTTAAATTACAAATCTGTTTTTCTTAATATATATATGTCTTTTCAGAGCTTGTGTTTCTGTTTTGATGAGGTGCATTTTTGAGGAGTTGTTCACATCCCCTATGTTTTTACCTGTATTTTCAAAAAGCTCGTAATAGCCCCTTATGTCCTCAGTGTCCGTAGGAGCTGCGGTGATGCTGCTTTTGCAGCCCTGGTTTTGGTTAATTTTGTATCTTCTCCTTTCTAGTTCCCTCTTGTTCAGTCTTCTCAGGGTTGTGGATTTTATTGCCCTTTGTAAGCATCTAACTTTCAGCTTGTTGATGTTTCTCTTTTGTGTGATCTCAACCTAATTGTTTTTCACTTTTATCTTTATTTCCTTCCTTTGATCTCATTTTGTTTTCATTTGTCATTCTCTGGTTTGCGTCCTGGAACTCTCTCTGGCCCATGGGCTACTTAGAAGCGTTCTGTTTAATTCCCGACACTGGGGATTTTCCGGTTATCCTTCTGTCACTGATTTCCAGCCGGATGCCGCCGTGTCGGAGAACCAGTGTGACACCAGCCTTCGGACCTGAGCCGAGCCTCCCGAGGGCCACTGTGTCGTCTGGTGGCGGACGCTCCGTGTGCTTGCTGCTTTCTTGGGCAGTTGCACGGTTTGTCTTTTTTCTCCTATTTGAAGTGAATTTTCTATAAATGACATATATTTGGATCTCACTTTTTATCCGGTCTCAGTGTCTTTTGTCTATTAATGGAGTCTTTAGTCTGCATTTGGAACCCTTACTTTTCACATAGATGAAGAAACAGTTGGGTGTGAGTCCACGTCCCACTCTGTGTTCCACGTGTTTTGTATTTCCTTGTCTTCTTTTTGATTAGCCAAGTGGTTTTATTCTGTTTCCTCCTCGTTGAGCTCGTAAGTTTTAATTTTTCTATTACCTTTTCAGTGATCTCCCAGGTTACTTTAAATGAACGCATCCTAGCTCCCCATTCAGGAGCCTGAGAGCAGTTTTAACTCATCCCCCCTCTGTCCTGTCCTTGTGCTGTTGCTTCCAGACGTCACGTCTCACGAGATTACGGCTTTGTGGTTCAGAACAGTGAATGTTTGTTTATGTGTCCGTTTGGGATCCTTTCCTTCAGCGTGAAGAACTTCCTTTTGAGCATTTCTTGTGCTGTTCTGGTGTTGATGAATTATTTGAGCTATAGTTTGCCTGAGAGTCTTAATTTCGCTTTCCTTTTTCTTTGAGAATATTTTCATGGGTATATATTTCTAGGATTACAGGCTTTTCTTTTTTTCAGCACTTGACTAATTCCATCCCACTGTCTTTTGGTGTCTGTCATTTCAGTTTAAAAGTCAGAACCTGTCTTACTGTTTCCTATGAAACCATTATTCCCTTTTCCCCTGCCAGCTTATAACCGTTTTGTGTCATTTGACTCTCATGCCTCTATGTGTTTTTCTTTGTATTTATCCTAGATTTCTTGGATCTGTGGTTTGGTGGCATTCACCAGTTTTGCAGAATTTGTGGCCACTGTCTCCTCAATATGTTGCCGCCCCCTTCTTTGTCCATATCCTGCTGGCTTGACCATCTTACACTTCCTGAAGTATGTTCTTATGAAGCTTCATTTTCATGTTCTTGTGCTTTATTCTTTTTTAAATTCTTTTTGACTTCAGTAGTCATGTCTTTTGTTTGTCCAGGCTGCTGTCAGAGCTGTCCAGTGGTCTCCTAGGTTCACATACCGCAGCCCCAGTCCTATAGGATGTCCACGTGATCCTTCTGTACGGGTTCCGGGTCTCTGCTGGGGTGTGCTTGCGTCCCGTGTGCGCTGGCCTCTCTAGCAGCTCAGTCACTCTCACGTGCAGCTGTTGGCGGGCTCCTGTCCTCGCAGGCTTTTCCTCTTAGGTTCACATGCTAGGCGGACAGAGTGTGAAAGTCGCAGAGGGTGTTCTTCTTCCCAGAAGGGGCCTGCTCTCCTCCAGGCTGACCACCCAGGTCCAGGCTGGGAACCAGTGTAGACTGCGAAGGTGGAGAGAGGTGGTCTCAGGCCCTACGGAGCTTTTGGTCCCTGGAGAGGCCACTGGCCCTGAGGTGCTCAGCACTGGCCGCACACGCTTGGTGGCTCCTGTGAGGCCATGGTCAGTGCAGTCGGGGCAGCTGCAGGAGCTCTTGGCTGAGCGAGCCCGCTGGCGTCTGGTTCCTGTGCCGCTCTCCAGTCTAGGTTCTTCATCCCTTGGGCCCCTGCTTTTTTTGGACGCCTGGCTTCAGCCTCATGCGGGTCTCACCCGGAACCGGTCACCTACGACCCACTCCTAGAGACCACGCTCAGAGGCTCCCCTTCCCCCAGCACAGGCCCATCGTCGCCTCCTCAAGGAGGCCGCCTCTGACTCCCTAGCTGGGTCCGCACCATGCAGGTCCTCTGCAGTTCACCACCCTCCCAGTTAACCCTGAGCAGCCTGGCCTGGTGACCTCGCAGCCCATACGTGGTGTGTGGGTGCCCAGATCGGGCCCTGCAGGGGCGAAAGAACCAGGATGCCTGTGTTCTGGGGTGCTGAGGTGGCGTGCCCTGGCGGGTGCTCGGGGAAACAAGCAAGGGAGGGAGTGCAGGCTGCTCAAGGCTCCCATGACTGACCTGGCTCCATTCCTACACAGTCTATGAGAATGAAGACCAGCTGCTCTGGGACCCCAGCATCCTCCCCGAGAGGGAGGTGGAGGAGTTCCTGTACCGGGCCGTGAAGAGGAGGTGGCACGAGATGGCTGGGCCACAGCTCCCAGATGGAGAGGCCGTGAGGGACAGTGAGCAGGTGGGGCTGTCGCGGGGCAGCGGGCTGTGGCGCCGGACCACTGAGTAGGAGGGGACACCTTGGGAGTACAGGCAGGCAGAAGTGAGGGGGTGGTCAGGCCTGCAGGGGTGTGGGGAGTGGAGAGGTCACCCTGGAAAGGGGGTCAGGGACCTGTCATGAAGCTCAACCAGGATGGGCAGCGTGGTGTGTTCCTGTGATGGCAGGAGTTTAGATGAAACCACTTGTCGTGGGGGCCATGGTGGTGTGGAAGCCCTTGGTACCCACGCCTCTGCTGTTGCTCCTGGGTGAGCAAGTGGCAAGTGTGCACATGACTCCTCCAGGCGCTGTATGAGCTGGTGAAATGCAATTTCAATGCAGAGGAGGCCCTAAGGAGGCTGCGTTTCAACGTGAAGGTGATCCGAGGTGAGTGCATTCCAGGCTCCCTGCTTGCCCCCTGCTTGGCCTCACCCCTGCCTGCTCCTCCCCGTGGCCTCACCCATGCCCCTTCCCTCACCGTAGCCTCGGCCTTGCCCTCCCCTCTGCCTGTACCCTGCCCTCCCCAAGGCCTCTCCCCTGCTGAGCCTACTGTCCCCATGCAGATGGGCTCTGTGCCTGGAGCGAGGAGGAGTGCCGGAACTTTGAGCATGGCTTCCGAGTGCACGGGAAGAACTTCCACCTGATCCAAGCTAACAAGGTGAGCGTGTGTGCACCCCAGCCGGGAGCCGCAAGGCTGACAGGCAGGCTCACGCAGCTGAGGACTGTGCCCCAGAGCAGCCCCTTGCTGGCTGCACCTGTTGGTGTTTGTCCTGGGTCCTGGTGCGTCTGCTGGCCGATCTTCAATTCCAAGGAGAAGGCTCCCTTTTGGGTGGCACTGGCCTAAAGGTGCATTTTCATAGCCAAGCCCGTCTTACCACCCCGGTGGTCCATCGCACCCCTTCCCACGACCTTGGAGGACAGCTTGTGGCCCAATGCCTGGGGCCAGTCCACAATACGACCCCAAGTCCGGGCCCCACCCTCAGCCCCTGCTATGGGCTCGTAGGGCTTCCTGGTTCCCTCAAACCACAGCCCAGGCCCTTTGTCACTGTGGCGAAGGCTCATGACCCAAGGGGCTGCCAAGGGTCGGGCTCCCTGCCCTCCCTGGACCTGGGTCCCTTTCCCCCGGCCATGGGTTGGTGTCTGTACATCCCATAGTGATGCCCCTGGCCGTGCTTTCTTGAGTGGTGACTTGCAGAGCCCCGGCCGCTCTGGCCTGCAGGCCCAAGGTGTGCCCGGACGCGCTCTGTGGCTCTGCTGGGGAGCCTGTTTCCTGTATTTCGCGGCTCCCCCCTCCTTAGCCTCATCGGAGGTGGTCCTGTACCCACGGGACCTTCCTGCTCCTCACGGGTTTGCAGCCGGAGAAGAGCAGGGTGTCTCCTCTGGGGGGTGGGAGTGAATGAGGCACCCATGCCACTGCTGCAGGGATGGGACTATGCCCGGCGCCGACTCACCCTTTGAAATCAGTGCCTTGTGAGCACACTGCCGTGGGCATACTGCCTTTATTTCCTCTGTGCCCTGGTCATGGCTGTGGCCTCTCTGGCCGTGTACGTTTCCTGTTTGCAGCAAAGCTGACCCCAGGGAGGCAGAATGGATTGGGAGGGGTCTCACTGAGAAGGTGGGGCAGTCCCAGAGTGCCCCTGCCCCCTGCTGGTCCCCAGACCCTCCCTGGGCACTGGTGCACGCCCTGTGTGTGTGAACAGCTGTGGGGGGAGTCCTCCATGGGGAGGACGCCCCTGTTACCACAAGAGGCCTTACCGGGTGGCACACTCACCTCCGCCTAGGGCGCTTGGCGTGTAAGGCGCATCAGTGTTCCCAAGTGCATTATAAGCAGTGCCTGGGGTCACGAACCCTCACGTGTCCTTAGCGGCATCCTGCGACTAGAGGCTGCTCTCCTCTGAGTGTTAGCGACTCTGCTCAGTGGCCTGTCTGTGTCCTGTGCTGTCCTCGGCAGGGGCTCTGTTCCTGGCTCTCACTCAGGCATCATTCCCTCCTCTCTGCTGGGCCTGAGAGGGGCAGGAATGGACAATGCCGCTGTCCTTGGGAGCTTGCAGCCTAGGATGAAGGATGTGGGCCAGGCACATGGCCCTGGGGCAGAATGGGGCCACACCATGGGGCGGTGTGCACTGGGGTGCCACTGTGCTGCAGCCAGGACGGGCTGGGCGTGGGGGATGCAGGCTGAGGGCAGGTTGGCGCCTTGTCTGAGAGCAGTGGGTGCGGAGGCCTGTTCCCGCTGTCCCGCAGGCAGGGGGCTGGGCCGGTGGGCGCGGGGCCCAGGGGCCGAGGTGACGTGGTGCCACCCCCAGGTGCGCACGCGGTCAGTGGGCGAGTGCGTGGAGTACTACTACCTGTGGAAGAAGTCAGAGCGCTACGAGTACTTCTCCCAGCAGACACGGCTGGGCCGGAGGAAGTGCGGCCCGCCAGGAGCCACGTATGTGCAGCTGGCTCCCAGCAGGGGGCGGGGGACTGGGGTCATGGGGAGGCCCCTGCCATCTGAGGTGCCCTCTCCCCACAGGGACGCGGACCAGGACCTGGACAGCAGCGACCCTGACGGCCCTGGTCGCCCCCGCTGCTCGCCACCTCTGCCCCCTGCCACCAACAGCTTGGGCTCTGAGCAGGACCCCATGGCACGGGTGCACACAGGTGAGAGTGGGATGGGCTCCTCTGGGAGGCCCCTGCCTCACGGCACCTTGTTGGGGGCTGGTGGGCTCTGAGGAGTGGGGGTCTGGTAGCCCGTGCCACCCCACAACTAGTCACGAATGTCGCATGTGTGTGGGGTCACCCACACGACTTGTTCTAGGGGTTTGGCTTTCTGTGTGGTGGGCACCATGTGTGCCCGTGGCCTGAAGTGAGAGGCTCCTCCACAGGCCCCTCCGCCACATGGAGACCAGGACCATGTCCCATGCCATCCAGGGGCATGGCAAAGCCTGGGCTGTGACTTGAGTTTCCAAAGGTGACCACGAAGGGCAGGATGAGGACCTTTGCTCTCTGGGTCTGCTGGACTCTGGGGCTCACTGTCCCGTGGTTCCAGCATGTGCTTGGGTCCTTGGCTCGTCCAGAGAGCGTCCACACCCACCGGTCCTGGAAGTGCCTGTCATGCAGCCATGTGCAGGAGCCCCACGAGGTTCACGTTTGCCCTTACTTTGCTGGGCACACAAGCAGCTTGTATTCGCCCAAGTCTGCTCTGTTGTAAAAGACAGGATCACAGCCTCTGCAGTGGGCACAGTCAGCGTAACTCGTTTCTTTTGTGTAGTTCTTGTTGAGGGGCCTTGCGGATTGCAGCTTGTCAGCAGAAGTGTGACTTTCAGTGTGTGACTTATTGCTCGGGCGCCAGGCAGCAGGATGTGGGGTCCTGTGGGGGCCTGACCTCAGCCGTGTCCTCCCCCTGCAGAGTCGCTCAGCGTGGACAGCACGGCCGGCAGTCTTGGCAAGCCTGGGGATGGTGCCCATGGCCTATCGTCCTCCGAGCCAGGGCTCTGTCCGTCTCAGCAGCTG
Organism: Phataginus tricuspis; assembly: GCA_029783875.1. Taxonomy (NCBI): domain Eukaryota; kingdom Metazoa; phylum Chordata; class Mammalia; order Pholidota; family Manidae; genus Phataginus; species Phataginus tricuspis. Next base: position 4,579,334 of record JAQQAC010023519.1, read on the forward strand.
GACACATCCTTGGCTGTGCCCCTGCCCCAGCGGCCCCCAGCCCTTGCTGAGCCTGCCTTCTGCCACCTGGCTGTGGCCACCCCGGAGCCCAGCACCAGCCCACGACTGGCTGTGGACCTGGCCTCTCCCGGTGTCCTCCCGGAGGGGCTTCCTCTCCTCTCCAGACAGGGGGACGTGAGCAGGGGTCCCGAGGAGGCTGTGGCCCCCACCCAGGTGGCCCTGTCGGTCACTGAGTTTGGACTCATCGGCATTGGGGACGTGAATCCCTTCCTGGCTGCCCACCCAGCCTGCCCGGCCCCTGGGCTGCACGCGGAGCCCCTGTCACAGTGAGTGTGGCCCTTGCCTCCGGGCCCCTGTATCCCAGCTGGTGTGCCCCCAGCCTCAGGCTGGGCAGAGGAGAGTTGGGAGGGTTATCCCCAGACCACAGGACAGTGAGGTCACATGGAACAGGCTGTTCCTTTAATTTCTTCTCTACTTTTAATTTGGCTTATTTTTTTGACTAGGTAATACATTCATATTGTTCAGAATCCAAAAAGGTACAAATGGGCTGGTGCCAGGTTCCCCCAACTCGGCCCCAGCCACCAGACATCCCCTGGCTCCAAGGACAGTGTTGCCCCAGGGGGCCCATCAGTGCATGAAAACAGTGCGCTGGGGGTGGTGAGGCCGAGAGCCATGTGTTCAGTGCACAGCGCCAGGTCCACAGGGTTGTGGGGCTGCACTGACCCTCTGTCTCTTGGTCTCTCCCCTGCAGCTGTAACGTGATGACTTGTTGATCCCTGGCCTTGGGTAGGCGTGTGTGGCCTGGACTGGACTTGGGGTCACTGGGACCTGCCTGTCAGTCTTCCCAACCCTCCCCCCATTGCGGGCCCCGGGTCACGCATCCTCTGCTTCAGAACTCTTCAAGGACTGGGGTGAGCAGTGGCCGGGCTGCCGCCCCCGCCGTGGGATCCGCCGGGCAGCTGGTGCCAAGGGTCTGGCGCCAGCCAGCCAGCGAGGCGAGGAAAGGTCCCACCGTCCCGGGAGGGAGACAGCAGGACGCCGCCCCCCACCAGCAGCCCCCGCCTGGGCAACCTCAGCTCGCTGCTCAGCTCGTCCTGCGCTCCTGGCAGGCCCACAGGCTACCCCAGGGCTCGGTGGGCAGCTGCCACTCGGTGCCAAACCCCATGGGGCACAGAGCCATATACCTCGAAGTCAGCCCGCCCCGCCCACTCCCTCCACTTCAGGAAAAGCGCACTTTACGTCCGCCTGCCTCCTCCGTCTCCCCCACGAGGGTTCGAGGAGGAAGGTGACCTGCACCCCCCTTGGTACCAAGGCGCTGCCGCCTGCTGCCCGTTCCCCCAACCCTCCAGGTCATATTTCTGTTGGAGCTCCCTAGCAAGGTGGCTTGGGGTCCTGGCTCCTTTCTTGCCCCGCTTCCTGTTTTATTTATGTTTTTGTTCACACATGGAAGTGGGGTCCTCCAGCAGGGCAGGGCAGTGCTCCCCAGCCCAGAGTGTCACCCAGAGAGGGTTTCGGCTTGAGTCTGTCTGCAGTGTTGGCTCGGCTTCCCTCGTACCATGGCCCACACTGTGAAGTGATAGCCACCTTGCTCCCCTTCCTGTTTTATTTATTAAACTTGATTTGAAGCCCTGTGGGTGCCTTGTGGCCAATGCAGGGTGGGTGCCAGAGCTGCTGGGAACTGCAGCGCATCTTGTCACTGCTGGACTGGGAGTGCTTGAGGGTCTGGGCTAAGTCACGACCAACATGGCTCGGGGTCGCACAGACACGTGCAGGGCTGGGGGTTCGGTTCACTGGGGCACATTCAGGCTGAACCCTGAAGGGGAGAGGCCTGCTTGGTGAGAGCCACTGAGAGGTGGGCTGGGGCCACAGGTGTGGTTCTGGGTCTATACCCCTGTCCCAGTCCAGGGGAAAATAGGGGCTCTCCATTAGATGGGCAGTCTTCCCAGCTCACAGGCAGGGCAGGGGGCATGGGGATAGGGGTGCGTCTGGGTGGGGGCACCCCATGGCCGGCCGGGGGGACTGGGATGGGCGTGGCAAGGTGGGGGCTGGCCTGGACTGAGGGTGTGGAGGCCAAGACATGGGCTTGGGGCCAGTTAGCGCTCAGGTGTGTGGGAGGGCACAGCGTCTCCCAGGACTTGGAGTTCAGTCCTTACAGTGTGGGGAGCCAGGGTGTCGGGGTTGCCTGAGATTTTGAATGAGTGTAATGGGAGCGTCGAGTCAATCACATTTTCTTTCAGTCTTGCAGACATGTTGCTCTTCATCTCCTGGTCGACTCTGCTTCATCGAGGGAGCTGTGTTGTCCTTACCCCTCCTGGCACTGACCACTTCTAATTAGGATCTTACCTTGCTGGGGGTGGTGCTGGCTGCACATGCAGCTTTTCAGGCTGGATGGCCTTAGTCCCGTGCATGTGTTTCTCTGGCTTGGTCCTTGTTTCTTCCCTGGCGGTCATTACCCCTCACTCGCTGGAGGACATCCTGTTGCTTCCCGGTTTGGGCAGCGTTAGGGATGCACTGCTCTGTGCTCCCGTGTGCAGGTGTCTGTGGACACAGGTTGCCAATTCCTTTGAGTAATGCTGAGGAGCTGAACCACGAGGTCGCATTTGTGGGGGACCCCGCAGGGAGTGGCTGAGTGTTTTCACTCCCAGCAGTGTCCTTGCTGGCATCTGGAGTCAGAGGCTGGACCCCCGAGGCCTGGGGGGTGCCCTGCTGTTTTCCGTCTCCTTTCAAGTCCGTGTCACCCTTGCTGGGGCTCTTTTCTCATGATGCAGGTTTTGGCCGGGGTGGGGTGGTCACTGTCTGTCTGAGCTGCTGCCGTGGTGCGCGTCTCCGCTGGCTGCAGGGTCCTAATCCTGCCTTTGTTTTTGAAGCACGTTTTCTCTGGACATACGATTCTTGATTGACTCTCCTTTTTCAGCATTTTAAGATGTTCCATTTACTCCTGGTTTCTATTGTTTCTGATGGGAAATTTGCAATTCTTGCTGTTTGCCCAAGTGTGGTGTCGTCTTTTCTGACGTGTGGATGCGGCTTGATTGGTGCCTGGAGCTTCTTGAGCCTGAGGGCTGATGCCTTTCATCAGTCTGGGCCGTCTTGGCGTTACTTCTTCGGAGTGGACCACGGGCTGATGCTCTGTGGACTCGCTCCAGTGACCGTCCTTGAGGTCCCTAATCCTCTGGCCCCTACTGAGTGTGACTCCCCTATTGTATATTCGTTTCTAGTATTTGCACTCGCTTTTTCTATTTCTCTGCTGACATTCTCCTTTGCTTTCATCTTTTCCTCTACATTCCTTAACCTTTTTCTAGTGGTTACTTTAAATCTTTGCCATGTCAGCACCCAGGTCATTTCTGGACGTACTTCTGTTCATTGCTTCCTCTTGATTACGGGTCCCAGTCTCCTGCCTGGCTTGTTGTGGATCATCAGATGCCTGCCCAGCCTTCCCTGTGACTGTGGTGCTTGGAATGCCTTCTCCTTGGCTGACGGCACCAAGTTTTCTGTCCTCCTTGATTTTGGGAATGTTCACACTTCTCGGGAAGGCAAGGGAAGCCACACTCCCGTGACAGTCCAGGGACGTTCTGCAGCGGATCCAGGAGCACAGTGCACGCTGCTTCTCTTGTCTCTGCCCCAGGTACTTACACGCTTGCACGCACTTCCAACCAGGAGCTCCAGGCACCTGTGGTCCCTCAGAAGGCATGTGTCTCCTCTGCAGCAGCTCCAGCAAAAGTCCTTGGGTGAGACTAGCTTTTGGGTTGCTTGTAACTGAACCAGCCACTCTGCCCCGGCAGAAGAGTGACTGGCTGCCTGCAGTAGGACTGGCCTCCCGGGGAGTGACTGGCATTCTGGGCAGAAGGAATGAGCAGCAGAGGGCATGTGGGCAGCAGGGTGGGGCAGCTAGGTGTAGAGGAGCAGACATCTGTTTGCATGGGGTGAGCCATTATGCCAGAGGGCTACATAGGGCCATGTGTTAGAAAACCTTCCATCTTAGCCAAGGAGTTGGACATGTCTTTGGTAGGGAGCAGGGGGTCGTGGCTTTTGAGCTGTGGCGGTTGCGCTTTAGGGAGACAGATTTGGCTGGAGCCTGTAGGATGGCTTGGATGGTGTCTGACTGTAGAGGGCAGACTGGCGGCCTTGTGGTCATGCAGACGTGTCAGCAGCAGGGGGCCGTGAAAACGGTTCCCACCAAAGCTCTGAGCAGGCCGCACCCTTGTCTCGTTTGGCTGTGGCCCTGCTGATGCTCCCGTGGACGGAGAGCCCGCCTGACACCCTCCGAGTGGGCACCAGGTCACTCACCAACTGCCGTGTCCTGTTTTATTAACACGAATTCAGCCCTACTTTGTGCTAATCTTCCCTCCTGGAGCTCCGGGTCGGGGAAGAGGTGAGCATGGACTGAGCTGGTGCCGAGGTGGTGGGCACAGGCTGTTGGCGGTAGTCTGCCTGAAGCAGCCTTGCCGAGCACTCAGCCTCTGTGCTGCCCACTCTGCCCCCGCCTCCGAGGTTGTGCGGCCCCTCAGGTGTCATGAAGTCCTGGGAGCCCCATTCAGTGCTGGGACGCTGGATTTGGACGAAGACCACCCCAGATGCTAACCCAACCTTTTTATGTTCTGTTAACCCTCCCACCCCCTGGTGCTTCCCATGACTTTGGCTGCCTGTCGGGCACTCACTGCACCTCAGTGGGTAGCTACTGTCCCGGTCCCATTATGCATATGGAGAGAGGGCATCATCTACTTATTCGGCGTGCCCAGGGGTACAGGCTCCATTCCAGGACCCTCAGTAGGGGGCGAAGCCCTAGGTCCAGTGGCCTCTGGGCTTCAGAAGTGCCAGAACCCCGGGGGAGTGTTGGCATCTGGTGCACAGTGGGCACCCCTGCCACCTCCCGGGCATTTCCCTTAGTAACTAGGCAACACTCCCATGTGGAGATCAGGCACTGGCACCCATCTGGTTGAGCTGAGGCCATGAAATGACAAGAACTCATGACCTCTGAATCCTCAGTGTCACTGCTTGGGACCACCAGGCTCCAAGGTGTTGGCTCAGTTAGAGGGGACCGGCACTCTCAGTCCCAGCTCTGCATCTGCTGGTGAGGGAGAAGCCATCCAGGCCTGGGTTGTGGCCCAGACTGTGTCACCAGAGCAGGCCGCAGTGGCTCAGGTGCCCCACCAAAGGCTGGATAGCAGATGCCCTCTGTGAAAAGTCCTTCAAGTGTGGGGAATCCCAGCCAGCAGATGGAGTGCTTTGACCCCAATCCTAACTCCAATTCTAATCCTTGCCACCCTCATTAGATTTTAATCCTGACCCTGCCCAGGTATTTTAAGGACAGGTGAGATTGAGGGCGGCAGGGAGGGGCAGGTGGGAGCGTGGGTGTCTGGCTTCCCGGAATTGGCTGTGCTCCTTCCTGCCCACAGTGCCTGGGGCTGGAGAGCAGCCTCCTCCCGACCTGTGTGGCCCTGGCACCCCTGGCGATCCGCCCTGCACTCAGGTGCTCAGAAAGTGACCCCGCCCCTCCTTGATGCTAAAGTCCTGTTGCACCTTCTCCACCTTGAGGTGGCTGATGGCTGTGACCTCACAGCGTGAATGGCGTCAGTGCCACCAGCCCACGCGTATTGTGCAGAAGGAGGGGCACTGGATCCAGCGGAGCCTGAAGCTCGTCAGTGTAGCTGCAGCTGCAGCCCCATCCCACCAGACGCTGGAGAAACCCTCTGGAGGAAAGATTCTGAGTCCTGGCTGTCTCGGAGGAAGTCTGGGGGCGGGAGAGAAAGCTGCAATTTTTAGGATGTGCCCTCCCACTCAGGGCGTTCCTCCTCCTCCATCTCTGCGCCACACCACAGATGGAAAACCAGGTTCACAAGTTTCCGTGCAGGACCGCGTCATGTCTTGGGGGTGAGCTGGGCTATTTTTGAGCATGTGTGTGTGTGTGGGGGTGGGCTAGTGTCTCTGCTCACCTGCCCAAGGAAAGTTTTTCTGGAGCATAGGATACTTGGTCCAGAGACACTCCCACCCCACCATCTGGCCGACAGCCAGGAGTCACAGATCAGCAGCGCACTATCCACATTACAACATCTTGGCCCTGTGCCGGAACCCTTTCCCTATCCTGCAGGCTCCTGGTCATCCTCCTGGGAAGTAGGGTCGAGGGGCTCTGAGTTCAAGTCCAGCTGCTCCACCTTGGGCCAGGGCTGTCTGTCTCGAACTGGCTCTTTCATCTGTGAAAAAGGCCAGGAAACAGTTTAGGATTGTTGGAGTAGGTGGGGTTGTGGGTGTGGTTTTAGAGGTCGAGGGTGGCAGACCTGTGTTGTTTCCAAGACCTGCCTGCTTTCACTGTGAGACGTCGGAGAGTGAGAGAGCCTCCCAGGTGTCATGGGTCCTGCCAGCTTAAGACAGGGTTCTCCAGGAGGTGGTGACACCTCTCAGGGGTTCCAGCTCAAAGGATCCAGTGAGGGACAGTGGATGGGATGGGTCCCTCAGGTGCTTGGGTGCTTTGGCTCCGCAGGTGCCTCCCAGCTCAGAGCTCCAGGGCATAGACCCTAACTAACCCTTTCAGCTTGTGAGCAAGTTCCCACTTCCTGGAGCCTGTTTGCTCTTCTGTAAGATGGGGCTAGTGCGTTAGCTACCAGGAACAGTGCCTGGCACCAGCAGCCTCCAGGGTGGGTGTTGAAGAACTTGATCTAAAATGCCAGGGATGGCAGGAATGCCAGGACTAAGCTTCAGGGTGAAAGTAAACCCCTGGCAATTAGGCCACAACAGCCCAAGTTTTAGGCACTTGCTGATTCAGAGGTACTGAGACGTGCACAGCAGAGTGCCACTTGGCCTTGAGACCTGAGCTCAGAGAGAGGCCTGGAGGGGTGCGAGCTGCATCTTCCTCCACACCCCACAGATCCGTGAGGTCTGCCCACGGTAACTCCGTGTGTGTGGGAAAATGTACCCACCCTGGGGCAAATAACCTTTGAAGCTGAAATCAAAGGGAGAAATAAAGTGGGAGAAAACTCATTTACTGCTTACTAGCGTCCACTTCTGCTCACCTTTGTCCCATGACCATGCTGCAAAAAGGAACCCCACCCCACCTCTCCTGTCCAGATACACCCTCGCTTCCTCTTCTAATCACCTATTGATCTGGAGATAGATCACTTCTCTCCACCCCATGGAAATACTTATTGATACGGGGATGCACTAAGGCCAGGCAAGAGAGTCTGGAAATACTGCAAGTTTTACTCACAGCCAGCCGCCCACCTGCTCCTTCCTTCCTTTTCGCCCCCCACCCCCACCCCCACCCGCTCCCCGCGCGACTCAGCCGGCCTGCTCCAGGGGTGACGCGCGCGCGCCCGGACCCGGACGCTCTGGGCGACCCTGGACTCGCTGTCCCTGAGTCCCCGCCTCCTGGCCCGGGGTGGGGCAGTGTTGGCGACTGACAGTCCCTCCCGCCTCAGGGACACCTTCTCCTCGTCCGTACAGACGGGCCGGTACGCGCCCGGAGTCCCCGACCACTCCTCCCTGGCCCCTCCCTGCGCGCGGAGGGTTGGCCGGGGGCAGAGTCCGCCCCCTCCCCTCAGGCAGTCCCGCCCCGCCCCGTCGCTCCCCTGCCCTCCCCTCCCCGCCCCGCTCCGCTGGGCCAGGCTCAGCGGCCATGTGACCCCCGCGGCCCGCTCGGGACGCGACGGGACGGGACGCACTGGGACGGGCGTGGGGGTCGCGGGCGCGGCCAAGGACGGGGGCGGCATGGAGCGGAGGTGGGTCTTCGTGATGCTCGACGTGCTGTGCGTGCTGGTCGGTAAGAGACGCCGGGACCCGGGTGTGCGGGAGCCCCTTACCAGGAGGTACGCGCCACCGGGTCCCGCGAAGGTGTGTGTGGTGGGTGGGGGCGGCCGCGGCACGCACCTCGCTGGGCCCCCCGAGGTGGAGGAGCTCAGGGGAGCACCCCGGCGCCGGGTCTGCTTCTGCGCGCCTGCACCGCGCGCCCTCGCAGGCCTCAGTTTCCCCGGCTGTCCCGGCTGAGGAGGGGGTTAGTATGTCCTGCCTGCGGCAGCAGGAAGTCGCCGCCAAGGGCCCCTTCGCGCCTCCCTTTTGCGCCCTGCCCGGCCGGGACGGTGATTCATGCGGGCGGCGGCCCGGTTGGGGCGAGGCAGGATTGGGGGCGCGGTCGCGGTCACAACCGGGGGTCCCCCACCAGCACCCGGGGTCGGCATCCCGACGGGCTCAGGGAGGGCTGGGCGCGGGCCCGGGACAGCAGCTGGTCGGCGGGGTGCGAAGCCGACGCGGGCCGGAGCGACGGAGACCCGGGGGCCTCGGGGCAGCTCGGGGCCAAACCTGTCCGGCGGGTTTGCGGACCAGGCTGGGGGAGGGGGAGGCCCGAGGCCCCCTCCCCGCCCCTCCCCCAGGGTCCCGGGAACAAAGGCCGAGTGTTTGCTCTGAGGCTTTGCGGACAATAGCCCGGAATTCTATGCCAGCTCGGGGAGGGGCCCTCTGGCCTAAGCGCACCACCCGCCCCCCATCTGGTTCCCGCTCCCCTGATGGGGAAGAAGGGCGTGCAGGGATGGATGGAGGGATCAGCCCCGACCAGTTGCGGAGGCCAGTCCTTCCTCCCGTATCTCAGATGAGACCCCTTTTGGGGTGGGTGATGTGGCAGCAAGAACAAGTACCCAGTGGACATCCGCCAGCCCCCAGCATCATTTCCTGAGCACCTGTGTAATTATTTAAACATTTGTGTGGCACTCACTGTATGCCAGGCCCTAAGTGACATGCAAGTAATCGAACCTTTTCCTCCAAATACCCTGTGAGGAGAGGTGCTGTTATGATCCCGAGTTTCGGCCCAGGAGGAGGTGGTTCTGAGGCTGGTGTGCATCGATGCTGTGTGCCGGCAGCCCAGGTGGACCCAGATCCCACTCTAGAAGCTTGAGTACATGGACTGACCAGTTTTAGATGGGGACAGGGCCCTGAGGAAGCCACTAGATGATGATGTCAGGGCAGTGAGGCCCGGGAAGTGCCTGCCATGCGGACATCTGTGCCATGGGGACATCCGAGCCAGAGCTTCCCAGGCAGAGGAAGGCCCCCTGTTCCAGGGCTCTGAGCTCTGCTTCCTGAATCCTGTGAAAGCCCAGTTCTGGTTCCAGTGTTGGTGTCTGAGCCTCCAGGGGAAGGGGCTGTGGACAGAAGTCCCGATGCTGACTTCACTCCAGGCCCCCTGTGCCAGCCCCTGCCCTTCAGCTGTGGGGATGGGGCTGGTCCAGATTTCTCAGCCTCTCCCAGCCCTGCCCCCCAACGTCAAGTATCCTCCTTGGCCTTAGCCTCCACCCTTGCCCTCACTCACAGCAGCCAGAGGGACCTCTGAAAACAACCTCCATCCATCAGTCCCAACCCTCCTGTACCTCCCACCTGACTCACAGTGAGGTGCATTCTCTAATGTCCTCCAGGCCCCAGGGCATGGCTGTGCAGGCATGGTGCCACCTCCAGACCTTTGTTCCCTCCGCCCTGGCTGCCTCCGGCCTTTATGCCACCACGGCCGTGGCCTCCCAACAGCTTTCCTGGGCTGTTGTCATTGACCGGCTGCTCTTACTCTCAGCCCCTCAGCTCCAGTCCTGGGCCTGACTGTCCTTCCAAGTCTTTCCCCAGACACAGCTACAGAGGTGCTCAATGCTTTTCCCTGAGTGGTCCTCGGTCTCCTCTAATTGACCTGTTAGGAGGTGTTCAGGTCCCAGAAGCGCCACACCTTGTTACACTTGTCGCCTGCCCCGCCGGGGGCAAAGAGCACCCTGCCTGGCTTGCCTCTGTGCACCTACCCCACGGAGCAAGGAGGCCTCTGCCTGGCCACCCTCACTCAGCAAGTCCCCAGGACTCCAGTGCCACAGTGACACTGTTTGTATTCGTTCATGCTGTGGCTCCTGAGTGCATCTTTGAACTGAACTCTCGAGGCTTGGGGTGGGTCTGTCTTGGTCACCGTGTGGCCAGCGAGAGGCAGACAGGTGAGTCTGGGCACGGTAGCTCTGCCCTTACTGTGGCATGCTCCTGGTCCCGACGACTGGCCCTAGAGGGTCAAGCAGGGAGCCCTTCCTTCTCTAAACAGATGCTTTTTAAGACCTGCCTCAGCCAGGCACTGAGCAGGTTCCCGGGACAGCCATGAGCATGACAGGCCCCCTCAGGTGCTCACAGATGGGTGGGGGTACAGTCAAGTATCACACAGTGGTTGCATGATTGCACACAGCGATAAGAGACACGGAGAAGGGAGAGTTCCTTCAGTGAAAGTGACATCAGTAGTGGGGTGGGAGGGAGGGAGGGTGGAGCTGAGACCGGATGGAAGTTTGTCAAAAATGAATCGGGAAGAGAGAAGGCATGTGCAGAGTTCCTGGGGTGGGTGCTCGCTTGGTGTGTTTGAGTTGCAAAAAGGGTGCCAGAGGGGTGGAGATATAGGGTGGGTGTTGGACAGAGGGTCTGGGGAGGACTTTGGTGTTTATCCGAGTATGGTGGGTGTCAGAAGAGGGTTAATGGGGGCAGCGGCCTCCCATTTGCCATGAGAAAACCTCTTTCTAGCTTCTGGGTGGGTGTAGAGGTGAGGAAACTAGAAGGCTAGGTGTCCCAGGGTGAGAGGAAGGATGATCTGTGGGCCCCAAGGCACCCCTGGTTGGGGCATGCAGCTGGGCTAGAAGCACGCGGCTACCCACCTCTCCCCCCACCCCCAGCCTCGCTGCCTTTCGCCATCCTGACACTCGTGAACACCCCATACAAGCGTGGGTTCTACTGTGCAGATGACTCCATCCGGTACCCCTACCGTCCAGACACCATCACCCACGGGCTCATGGCTGGGGTCACCATCACAGCCACCATTGTCCTTGTAAGGCAGGAGGGGCTTGCAGGGGATGGGGTGGGGCACGGTGGGGGTCAAGTAATGCCCAGGGTGGTTTGTGGGGAAGAACCTCCTTCGGGGTCCCTAGTTTCCCAGCGGCCTCAAGGAGACTAGCAGTCCTAAACCCCTTTCACTGGGGAGGTCCAAGGCCCATGAACCAAAGGCTGGTGGGGACCCCCACCGTGGTTACTCCCTTTGTAGGTCTCGGCTGGGGAAGCCTACCTGGTGTACACCGACCGTCTCTATTCCCGCTCTGACTTCAACAACTACGTGGCTGCCGTCTACAAGGTGTTGGGGACGTTCCTGTTCGGGGCTGCAGTGAGCCAGTCGCTGACAGACCTGGCCAAGTACATGATCGGCCGTCTACGGCCCAACTTCCTGGCGGTGTGTGACCCTGACTGGAGCCGTGTCAACTGCTCCGTCTATGTGCAGGTAGAGAAGGTGTGCAGGGGGAGCTCTGCCAACATCACCGAGTCCAGGTAGGTGCTGGCCCTTGCTCTGGCCATGCTGGGGTAGCCTAAGCCACAGACACTCCCGCCCACTGGGGGACAGAGAGGATAGAGAAGGGCCCTCCGGAGCTGGCATTCATGAACGAGTTGCCACATGGAGAAGGGCCAAGAGGCAAGTCGCTGGGGAGTGGACAAGGTCGGAGGGAGGCCAGGAGGAGCCCATGGGCCTGGATCCTGCCGAGGGGACGAGATGGGGCTGGGGATGTGGGGTGCTGGAGCAGAACAGCCATTGTCAGGAGGGGTGACCCATCTGCCCTAAACTTTCAGTACTCACCGCATGTCTGTACTGTCCAATCATCTCTACTGATAAACTTGTCATTTAATTACATCCTTATTTTCCTTTTTTAAAAATTGAAATACAATTCATACAGCATACGGTTCACCAAGTTAGCCATTTTTATGTGTATAATTCGTTGAATTTTAGTAAACCCGCAATGTCATGCAGCCATGTCCACTATCTTACTCCAGAATATTTTCATCCCACTGAAAAGTAACCTCACGTCCATTAGCCATAAGCCCCTGTTGCCCACAAGCCCACGCTGTGTCTGTGGGTCTGCCTGTCGGGACATTTCCCATAAATGGGGCCACACACCTTTTGTGTCTCGCTGCTTTAATGTCTCTTAAGTTCTCCCATGTTGTACCTTCTGTCAGTGTTTGCTTATGTATTTTGTGGTTCTGTTGTTGACATTATTCTGACAGTTCCTTTAGCTCTGAACATACATGTAACGGTTGATTAAAAGGCTTTACTTAGTAAATCTCGCATCAGGACTTCCTCAGGAGCAGCATCTATTAGATTTTTCTCCTCTGTGTGTCAGCCACTTTTACTTTCTTGCATGCCTTGTAATTTTTTTGGTTGAAAACTGGGCAGTTTGAATACTTTGAGCTAGCAACTCTGGAAACCAGACTGCACTCTCCCCGCTAGGGGTGGTCAGCACTCTTTGTTGTAGCTGGCGGTTTGGTGACTCTGAACTAACCTTGTAAAGTCCTGTGTGGCCGTGAAGTTCTGCTCTGTTAACTGTATGATCTAGTGATGGGACAGACATTCCTTTAAACACCTGCAATCAGGGAAGAAAGCCTTTCCAAGCTTGCAGCTGAGTTGCGGCTGCCGAGTCGGGCAGCTGGTGCCTGCATGTTAGTCCAACATCCTGTTTGTGCAGCCCTGAGGGGCAGCCGGAGGCGAGAGCCCTTACCCAGGCCTGTCCTGTCCTGAGATGTGTCCCGCTGTGACCTCCGAGTCCCAGACCCTTTCTCTCCAGAGCATCTCAGTCCCAAGCGGTTGGTTAGTCTGTGTGCCTCCACTACTGTCAGTTCCTGCAGATAGAGCATGACCCTGAAAAGAAACAGTGAGAAGAAAGCTGTGGCGGTAACTGTTTGCCACACCCATCATCTGCCCTAGGTTCTGAGTGCAGGGCCTGTGTGTCTGTGACCGTGAACCCTAATCAGAGCCTTTGTCCCGCACCATCAGGGAATTGGAAAGGGAGTAACCTGCCATACGGTCCTCCTTCGTACGGGGTCCCACTGCGGGACACACAGTGGGAGAGGGCGGGGGACCTGGGGTTCTGCAGGCAGACGCGGAGTGAACCACCTAGTCTCAGAGCAGGGGCCCTCCTGACCCCTGCTGTCCTTCCCAGGTTGTCTTTCTACTCTGGACACTCCTCCTTTGGAATGTACTGCATGACGTTCTTGGCGGTGAGTCTATTTCACTCCCTTTGCCACCCGGGCTTCTGTTTCTCTGTAAAATAGAGTGGGAGGGTGGGCGTGGTGATTGGAGGGGCTGCCGGTTTTGTTCACAACACCTGGAGGCCCCAAGTCTACTAGACCTGCCATCTGCAGTGTGTGTGGGGTGAGCCCTAGCCCTCTGGCCCCTTAGCTCTATGTGCAGGCGCGGCTCTGCTGGAAGTGGGCACGGCTGCTGCGGCCCACGGTACAGTTCTTCCTGGTGGCCTTTGCCCTCTATGTGGGCTACACCCGCGTGTCTGACCACAAACACCACTGGAGCGATGTCCTTGCCGGCCTCCTGCAGGGCGCGCTGGTGGCTGGCCTCACTGTGAGTTTGGAGCCCTGACCCCTGGACTCCGGAGACCCGGCTGTGGGGCCCTGTTCCTTTTCCCCAGGCCTGCCTTGTCCCCTGTCTCTCTTCTCCAGGACCCCAGTCTTCCTATGCCCTCCCAGGCCCTACTTTTCTCACAGTGCCCTCCCCAGGGCCCCTCCCCAGGCCCCACTCCTCCCCCAGTCCCGCTGCCATCCCCGTCCAGTGAGGTCTTGCCTCCCTATCCCCTCCAGGTCCGTTACGTCTCCGACTTCTTCAAGGTCCGGCCCCCGCAGCACTGCCTGCCAGAGGCAGAGCTGGAGCGGAAGCCCAGCCTGTCATTGACGCTGACCCTGGGTGAGGCTGGCCGCAACCACTACGGGTACCCGGTCTCCTCCTCCTGAGGCTGGGAGCTGCCGGGCCAGGACCCATGTATGCCCACAACTGGTGGCTCAGGCTGTGGGCCCATGTGTCTGTGGTCCCAGCAGGGCCCTTGCCTGTGATGGTGACAGGGCTCTGGACAGGCTCCAGGTGCCCTAGCTGGTTCCCAGAGGGGTTCCACTCACCCCACTGGTTGTGCACTGGACTAGGGGTTAGGGTGCCCAGGGCAGCCCCAGTATTTGGAGTGGGGACCCTGTCCTCATTAGCTCTCATAGCTCTCTCCCCTCCTTTTGTTGGGGAGAAAGGGACTGAGAGATGGGGTAGATGTGTTTTATAAAATGTAACCTAAATGGATTTTTAGTAAAATAGGGCATTTGCTTGACAAATGTTATTAGTGCCTCTGTTCCTTTTGTCTGTCCAAGACTGTTCCTGCAACAGGGTGACCCTTCCTTGTCGGGCTCAGCTGAGCTCAGGGTTCGCTGGTTAAGTCAACAAGGCAAATGAAAGCAACCGCTGAGGTCTTAATCGCTGACAGCCTGTTGGCAAGAGGGTACTGGAAGAGGGCACTCCCTGGTCTGCTTCCCCAGCACAGCGCTGCGCTCAGGGGCCGGGTGAATGCACACAGGCCCTGGGCAGTCCCCGAACGGAGGGTGCCTGCAGTCGTTCCGACTCTGGGGCCCGAGTTTGGAGGCAGAGTGGGGAAACGCCTTCACGGTCTTCCCCCAGTAAGGAGGCCCCTGTCAGAGGCCCCTGATACAGGCCCCCAAGTGGACCTGCTGCGGCAGAAGTTTAGATTTGGATGAGAGACTGTACTCAGGGCCCTGCACAGGCCGGGTGCAGGGAGGGCAGCTCCTGCAAGCTCTGTGGTGTGTAGCCTTCCAAATTGCTGTGCTTGAGTCTGGGTGATCACATGAAGGGTTTTGGCTGAGAGGCAGATGCACTCCTCTCCCCCAAGGCCTCAAAGCCCCTCCCGTGAAATACTGGGGCCCACGCCCGTGGGTGTTCCCTGTTGGCAGTGCCCATGTGGCTGCAGGTGCCTGGGATTGCCCCACTCCCGTCTGTGCACTCCTGTGTTCCCGAGGACTCCCCACAGCTGACCCTCCCTCTGTCCCGACTCCCTGCCTCTGTCACATGGACTCTGTGCACAGGGGGCTCGAGAACATCTCCTCTTATTCTCTGCTCTGTAATGATAACTTCTTACCATTTGGAAAAACAAATGCCAAGGAAGAGTAACAGAGAAGGCCACAAAGAAAACTCTAGTAATATATATATTTTTAAAAGAGAGTATGTTAGGAACTTTGTGTGGGTCAGTAATTGGGCAGAAGAGCAAAAGTGAAATAGAAGGAAACCCAGGGCCTAGGCCAGAGCAGTGTTTCAAGAAGTGGAACCTGCATCACCAGCAGAATGGCTTGCATGAACCACAAGGCATAACAAGTGTTGGTGAGGATGTGGAGAAAGGGGAACCCTCGTGCTCTGTTGGGAATGTAAACTGCAGCCACTGTGGAAATCAGTTGGAGATTCCTCAAAAAGGTAAAAGAATTCCCATATGATTTAGCAATTTCACTTCTGGGTATTTATCCAAAGAAGGCAAAAACAGTAATTCAAAAAGTTCTCTGCACTCCTGTGTTTATTGCAGCATTATTTATAATAGGCAAGATAATGGAAGCAACTTCAGTGTCCATCAATAGATGAATGGATGAAGATGTGGCATATCTCACACACACACACACAGGAATATTACTCAGGCACAAAAAAACAAAATCCTGCTGTTGCCAAGTATATGGATGGATCTAGAGGGTATTGTGCTCAGTGAAATGAGTCAGAACAAGACAGTGTATGATTTCACTTACATGGGGAATCTGAAAAACAAGAGAGTCTCATAATTACAGAGAACAAATTTGTGGTTGCTAGAGGGGTGGGTGGTGATGAGGTGATTAAGAGGTGTCAACTTGAGTTGTAAAATAAGGAACAGGGATGAAAAGTACGGTATAGGGAATATAGTCATACAGTAATAACACTGGTGTCAGGTAACTACACTTGACAATGGTGAACATTTCTCATAAGGTATGTAAATGTTAAACCACTATGTTGTACACCTGAAAACTATTTCACTTCATTAAAAAAAATAATGAAAAGAAGCAGCACGCAAAGAGTAATAGGTTGCCTGTGCTGAGAAGATGTCTGAGATGACATTGAAGCTTCTGTACTGATAACAGGGACTGGTGTCCCTGAAATTTCAGAACATAGGTTACTTTTTTGATGACAGGGTGAGTAGAAAATTTAATTTTTAGTCTTTGTAAAAGGGGTGATCCAGTGTGAAGTGTTAATGTGTTTGCACGGCTGCTCCTCTCTGGACTCGGCAGGAAAATGTAGCTCTTTGTGGGGCCGCGAGAGAGACCCCCACGGCCACCATGACCTTGCCCAGGGCGCTGTGGTTGGTGGGAAGGAAGGTGACCCCGACGCTTCAGAAGACCAGCGCGAGGTCAGGGTCTTTGCTTCAGGAAGGTGTCAGGCGGGTCCTGTGCCAGCAAAGCCACGGTGAGGCTGCCCAGGGCCAAGGAGCCCAGATAGCCCAGGACACAGTGTCGGGGTGTGGTCGAGCCCTGAGCACGTGAGGAGGCCGCACCTGGGGTGGACGTGTCTGTCGGGAAGGAGGCAGGGGCTCCCTGCTGGGTTCCAGTCAGGTGCATCGACGCAGCTGGGAGTGATGGGACCAGGTGCCTCGTCTGCCTCCCAGGAGCTGCAACCACAGCCACCGTTTGACCCAAAATGCAGAAACAGCCACAGTGAACACGCCGAATGTGGTTTGTGGAGGATGCAGATGGCTGCTTTGGGAGGGCTGGTGAGGAGCAAGGAGCAGAGGAAGGACGGCGATGAGGACGTGGCTAAAAGCGCAGTTGCCCTCGAATATGGGAGTGTCCTTGGTGTCCAACAGTAGTGGTGACCTCCCTGTGTGATCACCACGTCTGAACACAAACCAGCATTGGTAGGGATATCCTGGCGTCCATCCCCAGAGGCCCTGGGCTTTGGGCACTGTTCCTGGAGGCTTGCTGAGCCTCAGTCCAGGTTGGGTAGCCCTCTGCACAGCACTCTTAGCCACCTAGCACCTCTTGTCCAAAAAAGGAAGAGACAGAGACACACACACACACACTACTGCAATTAGAAAATACAGTTTCTCTTAAACCCCCGTCAGGTTATTTTCAGAAGCTGGATATCCAGAAGGCGTCTACCAGCCTGTTGACTCCCCCTGTCTGAGACATAATGGCCAAGTTTTCTGTTAGGCTTGCTTTGAACAGTTGTGATCTGCGGGATCCAAACCGCCCAGTCTCCATGTTTCATGGCCACATTTTGGGCACATCTAGGAGACTGGGTAAGAATTTCCAATTGGAAGGAGGCCAGAGTCCCTTGACAACAGACCTTCTTTACATGGGGTGGGCAGATCCCCCCGTCTCTGCCTTCCATCGGCACCAGAGGGACTGTTTCCGTCATCAGGTCATCAGAGACAATTGGCTCCCCCAGGTTCATCAATGACACAGTGATAACACCACCAGTGAGGCCTCGTGGTCCAGCCGCAGAGAGTGACCCTTGACACTGAGCAGAAGATAAAGGGAACTTAGGTGACCTAACTGGGAAGAAAAGAACATAGCCCATTTTGTTCTGTGAAGAAACAATCAAGAGGGACTATTTCTGTGGTGTTCATTTGAGTAATTAATACATCTCTTTTTCACATGCCATGAAGATGAGCAGCTCTGTTTCCTAAGAAGTGAGGCTGCAGCGGTTCCTTTCAATACCATAGTTTCTTTTCAACATCACTGCAAGGCCCCTTGGAAAGACGGCTCACAGCTATTCCACGACCTACTAAGGTTTCCTTCAGTCCACAAATTCCCCACTCTCTTTGCCATCGTCACCAGGGCAAATAAAGAGCACCCCTCCCAGAGTGCTGTGCGCTGCAGGTATTTCCTCCTCATTCATTTTCTTGCCCTTTCACGTCTCTGCCGAAATCACCTTGTCACCTGTGCCCTGCCTCACCCTCACCTCCACCTGTGGGGATCTGTAGAGTTCCAGCAGTGCCCCTCTGTGAAAGGAAAGGCTGATGTGTTTCCTATAGTGACCTCCAAGGCTTTGTTCTTCTCACAGTTGAAATTGGCATACTGTCCGTTTGGGTGCTGGCAGACACGCCAGGGAGCTTGGCAAGGTCCTTGGGTCAGTGATCCAGGCCACGTGGACATGATATCCTGAGGCCATGCTGGGTGGGAGATCGGTGTTCCATGGATCTCCCCAGGGGCAGTCCCAAAGGACAGACGTGCATGTAGTTTCTGCATGTCCACCTGTCGAGGGAGAAGCTTAGGGATCCAGACCCATCCATGCATGTGGTGACCATCTCCTAGGCCAGTCGTGCCACAGCGTCAGTTGTTTTTCTGAATATGGAAGCCCTTAGTGACACAAGGCTTGTTGAATTTTAATAAATGCAAAATACAAAATATAAATTTAATTCACCAGTTTTCATAGCCATATTTAAAGTTCCCACTAGCCAGAGGGGAAGATGAAGGACATTGTCCAAAGTGTATCGAGAAGTTTTTGTTTAGAGGATTAAAGATAAGGCACTTTAGTTAGTATTACGGTTAGGAGTTAAGAGCTAAGGTTAGGGGCTAAGGTCAGGGTTAGGGTCAAGGTCATATTTAAGGAGTGGGGAGTGAGAGTCACATCCTTGCTGGCTGAGCATGTACATCGATTAGTTGGAATTCTTATTCATCGACTAAACTAAGCTAAAGGGAGAAATAGCAATACAATTAGAGCAGGAGACTTCAGTATCCATTGTCAGTAGTGGACAGATCCACCAGAGAGAATCCAGAACAAACACTGAGCCTCAGTAAGATTAAAGATTTGACAGACACCCAGAACTTACAGCCCAGCATCAAGAGAGCAGGCCTTCTGTTCGAGAGCATACAGAACATTCCGCAGCATCTGTCACATGTGAAGTCACAAAGCAAGTCAGACCACTGTAAGAAGGTTGGAGTCATATTAAGTATCTTTTTAAACCATAATGGAGTGAAAGTGGAGATCAGTAGTGGAAGGAAAGAGGAACATTCACAAAAGTGTGAAAACTAAATAACGCACTTGAAATACCGATGTATCAAAGAAGAAACCAGAAGTGAAATTTAAAAAAGCTTGAGGCCAGTGGAAATGAACACACACATACAACTTTTGAGATTCAGCATAAGTAGTGCCAAGAGGGAATTTTATAGGGATAAATGCCAGAAATAAAACAGACGACAGGTCTGTAGTGAACAACATAACCTTACGTCTCAAGCAACTAGGAAAGCAGAACAAACTACGCCAGGTCAGCAGAAGGAAGAGAACAAGGAAGGTTGGGACGGAGGTAAGTGAAGCAGGAAAGCAATAGAAAGATTACCAAAACTAGGAGTTCTTTTCTTTTTATTTTTTTAAAGAACAATATTGACAAGCCTTTAGGTAGACTGAATTGGAAAAAAAAATGAAAAAGAATTAGAAATGAAAGAGGAGATGTTAAAACTGATGTTACAGAAATTGAAAGGATCACCAGACACTACCATAAATAATTATATGCCAACAAAACAGATTATCTGGAAGAAATGGATTCATTGGTAGAAACATTCAACCTAGCAAGACTGATTTTTGAAGGAATGGACAGTCTGAACAGATCTGTAACTAGTAAAGACACTGATTCAGATACCAAAAACCTCACAACAAAGCCCAGCACCTCACGGCTTCATTGGCACATCCAACTAAACAGAAAGAATGCCAATCCTTCTCAAATTAAAAATTAAATATTCTCAGAGGATAATGGAAAGAAATATAGGTAAGTTTTCCAACTTACGTATACACAACTAGTTGTACGCATTTTTATGTGGAACCTTCTGTATCCATATTAAGCTAAAGATGAGTTTATATTGATGCCTCCAAACTGATCCAGTAACACGTGGGTATGTCACCTTCCCCCCTGGCTTACCTGTGCCCTCCCACTCCAACAGGGGGACCCCCGGCTCCCACCGCCTGTCATTTAGTCAGTTTGTTGCCTGCTGTATCCCAGATTGCGGGAATAGTGGTTTCAGGATTGGTAGCTACTATCGCCTTTGGAAATAACTTTATAAAATAGTGTCCACTATTTATATAAAGTACATTTTGGCTTTACAGATTCCCTTCATTTCCAAAGTTACCTAGGTCCGCAGCTTTTGCTCTACCACTGAGTTTTTTTCATGCATATGTAATACAGTTAGAATCTTTGTGACATTGGGTACTTGATCCTGTGACATCCACATCCTAAATAACAAAATTTGAATCGATTTTGATCTCCTCCTTGCACTGTGAAAATCCAAGATATCCTCAGTAAAGTAACCCATGAAACACTCCAAACCCCACCTCCCACAATCCATTCGCCATCTCTAGTTCTGCCTTTTCAGAATTTCATATGAATGGTGTTAAACAAGTGTAGGACTTCAGGCTGGATTCTTCTGTTCAGCCATCTGCACATAAGATTCATCCACATCATTGCACGGGTTCATGGTTTCTTCCTTTCTATTGCTGAATTATGCCATCGCTTGTGTACGGGTTGAAAATGATTTCCTCTCTGTCCTAGGTTCTTGGCTTAGATTCCAAATGCAGAATAACAGGAGAAAAACAAGTTTTATAACATGTATACTTCACGTATACATGGGAGAATCCCAGGAAAACGAAGTCCCAAATGACCCAGCTCATCACCCTAAATTCCCTCTTCATCTAGAGACAAAAGAAGGACGTTGGGGGACAGGCAGCCAGGTCAGGAGGTTATCAGGCCAAGGGTCTGTGACCAAGGGTCTGGTTGTTATGGAGGTTTAAGCGTTTGCCTTCTCCAGTGGTGAGTGTTTCTAGAGAGGGAGTCATTCCCCTCTTCCCCGTGTAGGGGAAGTCTTTCCCTGTACGTGTAAACGTCCCATACAGAAGGTCGACTTCTAGTGATTTTCAGAACTTTGCCTGCAGTTTCTTAAAAACAACTAGACCAAAATAATCAATATGCCAGGGACACATATCCGGGGGTGGCCAAATGGGCGCCCCTTCAGTTCCCAGTCTACTTTTTTGTAGTAGTCACGGGATATTTGGCCTCACGTCAGTTCGAATTTCTAGAATTTAATGGTGCATCAAAACTGCCACCAGGTGGCGCCACGTCCCTGCACTGTGGGCTGTAGCCCGTCCTCGGACGGCCGGGCGCATGCGCGCTGGCCTCCCCATCCCGCGACCAGGTCCGCGGTGACAGGAGCTCGGCTTCCTCAACCCCGTGCGGCTGCGGGACTACATGGGGCCGCGTCCACTGTGACAGCAGCTCCGCCTCAGGGCCCGCGAGGCGCCGCCGCTGCAGGAGAAGGTGAGGGAAAGGAGGAGAAGCCTCGTGGGCGCGGGCCGCTGGGCGCTCGACCCGAGAGGACAGCGGAGGAGGGTCCGCGTGAGGCCGCCGGGCCCGGCGTCTGAGGTGGAGCCCGACGGGCGCAGCGCTTGGGGGGAGCCTGGGGTCGGCTGGGTTCGCCGTGGAGCCGGGGGGCGGTGTTCGGTGCGCGGTGCGGCCCCGGGCTCGGGGCCGGGCGGGTCCTGCCGGCTGAGGCGTCCGCTCCGCGCTCCTTGGGGTCGCCCCGCGGTTCAGGGGCCGCAGTGGTAATGTTAGCTCTACTTTCTGAGCACTGACTATGCTCCTGGCATTATGCTAAGCTCTTATTCACTGTCAGCAAACCCTTACTAAAATCCCATGAAACAGAAAGACCTTTATCCTCGCTTTATAGGCGAGGGAAGTGAGACTTGGAGAAGTGAAACAAGCCCAAAGTGAAATAGTGAGTGGTTTTGAGCTTGGGCCCTGGATCATGCTTTTCCTATAACTTGGGAGCGAGGGTCATACTTTATATCTGCTTGTAAAAAAGTATTTGAGCACAGTGCTGGGCAAACATTAATTATGTCTGTAATAGCTATTGACTGATTAACCTCTCTCTCCAGTCCATTCTGGTAAAAGAATAAGGTATCCTTCAAAGGATGTCTGAGATCACCTCTGCAGGGAATGCGGTTTCAAAGCAATATATGGTTTTGCTTTTCTGAAAGGGGTGAGATCCATGAGAGACCAGAGGTGGGAAGAGGGCTGAGCCAGTAGCCTGGAAACTAAGAAAATGACAATTTAGCCATAAAGGAGACAAAGAACTAGTTTTTCTTCTCACTTTCTTTTTTAATATTTAGAGAGTTTACGTACCAGAGACCGTCTTGGAGAGTTCCAGCAAGAGGTGCTGAGCAGGGCTGGAGACAGGATCGACTAGCAGAGGTCAGGGCGGCAGGAAAGACACACGTGGGGACCTGCTTAGAGATGCAGGGTTTGGTCTCCCACATTCCATTTGCCAAGCTGATTGCAAGCTCAGCCCCGTCAGCCCAGATTCCAGGCGTGGGCACCACGTTCTACCACCTGGTGGCAGGAATGGCATTAAGGGTCCTCAGCTCCGGCCTCTTAAGTCTCTGAGTTGCATCTTTCCATAGTCTTTCCTCCTCACTCTTCTTTACTTGAAGTTCCAGGCATTGCATATTCTGGATAGTAAAGAACCAATGGAGATAATTTGTTCTGTGGTTTATAACCTTCTTCCCAAGGGAGAGAAAGAAGCGAAATAAATCCCACTCTTAGAAGAGAAGTAGAAATGTCAGCTCAGGGTGATGGTAAAGCACAGTTTCTGTTTGGTGCCAGCCCTCACATTCTGGAGATCCTGTCTCTGAATATGGACCCCCGGGTTAGGACTTCAGCACGTGAATTTAGAGAGAGGACAAAAGTCAACCAATAACAGATCTAGATTTCCCATTTTACAGCTAAGAAAATAGGCCCCAAGAGATTGTGACTCATCCTCTGTCTCCAGTTAGTGGTGACAGAGTCCAGACAAACCCAGATGTGTTGCCTGTAATCACAGTTAGATAGATTTTTTTCCTGTTATTGCCCCACCCAATTTTGGGCTCCCACACCCCCAGGGGCTTTATTACCTTACACCCACTACTTCTCCTCTTAGAGTAGGTAGACAGCAGACGTGAGCAGGCAGGGGGAGGGGAATGTCTGCCCAGTGCTTATATTCGGCACATTTCCGTGTGAGCTGTTCTTGTGGGATGAGGGCAGTGAGGGTATAGATTCCAGACCAGCTGAAAATGGCTGGTTACAAAATGGAGAAGTTGACCCGAATCTCACCCCAAAATTATGCCCTCATTAACGGTAAAAATCCCACGTACCTGTACCATGACAGTTCCAGTAGGAACCAAATATAACCAAAACTCCCCAGGCAGGAGTGCGGAGCAAGTCCGAACCCAAAAAGACCCTACCTGTTCCCTCTGAAACCTGAGCCCACTTAGTGAATGTTCGTCCCCTTTACATAACAAAGGCCCTTATTGTTTCCTCAGTGCTGCTCCCTCAGATCCGCCCTCACCACCTCGCAGGTCTGTATGTTCCCCTTTCTCTAAACTCCTAGTGCTCAACTGCCTTTTGTGTCTCTTCTTGAATTCTTTCTCACAGGAGGCCAAGGCCCCTCTGGTAACACTCCTGCACTGGCCTCCAGTCGTCCCCCCTCTCACCTCCCAAGGTCCATTTGAATGTTCCAGCCTTCCCTTCCCTCCCATAAGGGTCCCTAGTTGTCTCCCCATCTGCAGCCTCCACCCCACCCTTCTTCCATCACTCTGATCCCCACCTTCCAAGAACTCACATGAAGCACCACTGGCTTCCTCTGAATCATTTACTGTATCTCATAAAGGCTCTTGGTGCTTCATGGGTCTTGACCCACCACCTAATAAGCTAGACCAAGCAATGAGCTCAGGGAGCCTTGAAGAGGCCTCCAGGGTGGTGTGTGCTCATGCCTGCCTATGTCTGTCTTACAGCTCACCTCTTTGGCCAGCCTTTCCCAGCCTCTCCGAACCCCCAGCAGCTGACAGCCCCATGGGCCCAGATGGACTTTTATCAGACACCAGAAATGCCTTATTATAGGCATTTATTCATATTTGCATCGCCACCAGACTGTAAGATAGAAACTGTGTCTTATCATCTCGGAATACCGGAATTAGCATTTTGCATGGTAGTTACTGGTGAGTATTTATTAAGTGCCTGAATGAATGAATGATTTCCTGCCCTGTACATCAAAATACTTTCTCCACCCAGCCGAATGGTACATACAATTATAATAGATCTTATGATATGATATTTTCTTCTTTTGGTTCAAGAATTGGTGCTTATTAACAGATGAAGGCTCTTCAGATGTTTAAGCCTTAGGGGAGGTATATGGATGTTAGGAGAGATGATTGCTTAGGGGCCTAATAATGGGTAAAGGAAGGAGAAAGTACAGAAAGGTAATGAAAAGTCGAGAGGCGCTTTCCTCTTCATCAGCTCTTCTGAGCAGCAGCTCATTGCCATAGCAACAGCAGCTGTTTGTGGTACTTCTTCCGGCTTCCTACCTGCTGGTGAGGAGGAACTAGAGCCACAGCCTCTTCACCCAGCAGGGTGTTCTCCTGGCATATCATGGTGGACCTGGGGTCAGACTCGGGGAGATGCAGCCTGAGCTGGACCAGCACAGGCGGCCAAGGGAAGAAGCTGAGCTGCCAGGAGGTGAAGTGAAGGCTGCCGGGAGGTGGAGGCCGACTCTCAGCCCGAGTTTCACAGGAGTCGGGGAGTCAGCTGCCATCTTGGCAAATAATCACAGTTGGGCAACAGCCCTCAGAGGTGACTCTCCAGAGGTCTTCTGACTTAATTGATTCTATATGACCTCCTGAATGCAAAACTGGGAGCCTTGAACAGCAATGGCAGCTTTCAAAGGACAGCTGCTGACTCACGTGGACACCCCACACAACATTGTTTCCTGGAGCTTCCAATGACTTATTCTTGTCAACAGGACCAGAGACTACTGCTCTAAGCAGGAAATGGGAAGAATGCCAGATCTGTGCACAGGAGATCGTGCATGAGGAGGAGTCTGTGTCTCTACAGTGTGGAATTTGTAGTCCTCCTAATCACATCAACAGCTTCACTGCAAGATTTGCCAATTTCTGCAGCAGAAATACGACTTGAAAATGCCAAAAACCAGTTATCATCTTTTTACGTTCTCCTTTCTGCTTATTCTAAACCATCTCGAACCAACAGTCCTTCATTTGCAAGGAGTGAGGATAGGCAGGAATCGGGGTAATCATAAATTACATTTCATAGATTTATTAATCAATTTCACTTATTTATTGCAGTGTAACAACCCACCGAAACTGAAGACATAAGGAAATTGTGAATTCACAAAAATATTGGAGTTTATAAAAGTTTTCTGTTTAAGAGAGTTATATTTTCTATCAACACCAAAGTAAAACTTATCCAAGCAATTCCTGGACCTGATCACGGCTCACTGAGGAACAGCACAGCAGGAGCCTGTGATTTCACGGCAGCCCCACCAGGTGCAGCCTCTCATTAGGAGCAGCAGGCCGAGGAGTGTACTGAGCAACCCTGTTGTCGGCATTTATCCTTTGTCTTTCTCACATCTGCTTCTTCAAGTATGATGCATTTAATAAACATGTTTATAGCCAGTAATTTGTTTCTGGCACTATTTTTGCTTCTTTTTACACCAAAATTCATTCACGGGGAGGAGATATGTTAATTGTCTCATTGTTAAGTGACCTTTCTTACTATGTTGTTATGAGATTTTACAGAGCATGTGAATAAGCATGGTCTTAGAAATCAAGCTGTAGGTGGACATTTTAAACCACAACAGTCAGAAGTGAAGCATCAAGCCAAGGGGGTGGGAGGGAGACCCCGCCTCAGAGCATTCTCTAAGGACGTCCCAGAGTTAAATAACACCAGGAAATTGCTCTGATGTGTCTCATGACCTCTAGATGACAAAGTGGCGTTTCATTTTACTGCTATGTATCAAGATGGAAAACAAAATAGAGCTAATTTAATTTGGTTTATAAAATAGTCTATGAGTGAGGGGGGAGAAAAAGGAGGGAGGGATGAGAGGGAGGGAGAGAGGAGGACATGGTCTCTCGAGAGACCTTGTGACTCATCCACCACACTCTCGGGGCCTGCCCTTTCCGTGGGGCGTCTTGAGTAATAGATGAGATGGTCTTTGTGTAGAATTCATACAGCAGCTCACCAAGTGTCCTAAAGCAGATACACGATGTAATAAGGGATCTGCTGTTAAGCCCTGTCTTGGCGCTGTCCTTCATAAGATACAGACTCATACCCTCCCTGGAGAGGAAGCCAGTAATGACACTGGGAGCAGGGAGTGTCACATGACATAGTTGGGGTATTTATGTTCTGTGCCGTATTCCACACAGCTTGCTACTAGAAAGCATACACAAAATTTCCAAAATACTGTAGTAAGAAAAAGTAATCAGGGCTAGGAAAAACATAACTGATAGGAAATGAAGACCCAGGGTTAGGGGCTTATATAAGGGACAAACCATAAGGTTGAGGCCATGACTACACTTGAGTCTTGTTTGGTCCCGTATTTCCTGGCAGGACAGTAAAGCGGGATGTGTTACCCACGTGTGGCACCAGCTGATGGGTGGACCCGGGCTGCCAGCACATGCTCACCTCCCACCCCTGTGTTGGCTGTGGAGAAGCCCCTTGCAGGTGGCCCCGGCCTCAGGCCTCATGGCCTGTGATAGCCCCTTGCAGGTGGCATTTCAGCAGTGGCCTACTGGAGGCAATGGCTAGGGACAGAGCTTCAGGCCAGGGGCAAAGAAAGTCTTCAGGCATTCAAGGGTCTTCTGGTGCTCCAGGAGCAGCCTGACTCCCTCTGTTACTGACCTGTACCCTGTGTTCACGTGAGCACATGAGGAGAGAGAAAACAGGGCTGCTTGAGAACACAGCCCAGCGGCCTTTTGATACAACAGGCCCTTTAAGAAGCTTCCAGAAAGAAATGGCCTGTGCCTCTAGCTCCTGGTGAGGACCCCACCCCCCAGTGACTCAGGGGCCAGGAAGCTTATACCCTGAACCCCAGAGTCAAGGCTAAATCCCATCACTCCACTGCCGACACTCCATTCTGTCTGACTTTTTATTTAATGTCCAGCCCAAGACTAACATGACACACTTCTATTTTTCATCCAGAGAGCAAATGAATACAAGTCTTTGAACAAGAGAAAACAAAAAGAGCCAAATGTGGCTATTATTCCTCATTAAAACTTAGAGTGTCAAGCTCCAAGGCCCAAGGAAGATGGTGAGGCTGTAGCGGGAGACTTACTGCCCAGGAAAGGCAGGGGGAGGCGGAGAGAAGCTTAGAGCGATCGCCTTTGCCCGTCTCTCTGACATTTTCCAGGTCTTGCCGTGGGGATTCCGGGCTGTGGCAGGAGTTCCCATCATGTGCCCAAGGCCACGTCTGTCATCCTGTAGCCCCCGCTGCTGCGTTCCAAGGCCTCTGCCTCGTTCATGCCAGGAGGGATGACACGGGTCCTGTCTGTGCAGCAGACCTGGGGAAACATTGCAGACTCACCACTAACAGAAACAAAAATGACTTATGTAATTTACTCTACATTACAACCCCTTGTAAGGGCCTCTCCATCCCCATTTTGTACGTGAGGAAATTGAGGTTTAGAGAGATTATATAGCTTGAAAGTGATTACAACCAGGAAAAGATGACTCAGGATGCAATCAAGGTGCCTCCTGTCCGGGGTGGGGGTGGAAATGATAAAAGTGCCCCCTTTAAAAAGACGTGCGTTTCCTACATTTTCTCATTGCTCCTGAGTAGCAAGGGGTAGAAACCTCGAGGAGGCGCGAGGTAGTAGATGGAGGTGGAGTGGCCCTGGGGGGACCAGGTGGGTGGTAGTTGCCATCAGTCCTTATGGCATCCCTGGGAGACATTGGCGTCTTCCCCATTTGCTCACATGGGGCTGAGGCTTCTGCTCCACATGCGCCTCAGGCTGCGCAGGCAAGAAATGGAGTTGCTGGAAGGTGAGACCTGCCCACTCTCTTCAGCTGCCCCTGAACTCTCCCTCTCCTGGGATATGCCCCAAGCTGCACTGTGTGCCTATCATTTACTTAATGCTCACAGCAGCCTGCCTACGTGGTGTGCCATTGTGCATTCACAGTCACCTAGTGTTAGAGCTTTGAGACTGCCGCATGAAATGCAGTCTCTTTACTTTTCAATCCTTGCATCGTTTCCAAGGTTTGGGCATTCTGAGAACAGTCAGGCAGGGGACACTTTGTCCATTTTCACAATATTTCAGCTCTGGGTCTGAAAGACCTAGAGTAGAAGAGGAAAAAAAATCATATAAAATGCAGAGAAGATTCAAGTTCTCTGTTTTTTTAAAAAAGAAAAAATGGAGAGAAGCTTATTTCTCATTTGATTCAACTAGCCTAGGTAACAAGTAGCACCTCAGGTCACCTCTTAACATCAGTCCATATGACTGCAGACAGCCTCCCCGACATTACCGTTAATCATTTGAGGCTGACACTGAGGTTATTCTAAATAACACTTTAATTTCTTCATCCCACCATGATAGAATTATGCATTTGCACCTTTTATGACTTTATGTTCTTGACATTAGCTGAGAATCAGGAATAAGCTTGCCTGGAGCTGCTGCATTTACTTGATATTATAAAGTGAAAGTCATGTGTGTAATACACATATCTGAGTTGTGGTGTTTCGTAAAAGTCTGCAACTAAATCCTTTTGAACCAAAGGGAAAATGTAGGATCTTCCTTTTGTGGGGCAAGGTAATGCTCAGAAGAATGTTGGGGGCAGGGTTCTGAACTCTGCCTCTGCTCCTTACAGAGGCATTCTAAGGCGTGCTGTTGGGGAGGGCGGGGAGGTGAGCGGGGGCATGGAAGACTCCTGGCTGACTGGCTGGGCTCTGGGTCCTTTTGGAGGTGGGGGTGCTACTGCCTAACAGTTCATTAATCTGTCCATCGGTTTTAGGCGTTTTTTCTGGATTTGTGTTGTATTTAACAGTTTTAAAAAGTTGGTTTGCCTGAAAGAGGCCTACTGTGAACAAGGCAGGGTGCCAAGCTCCACAGGTCTATGATCCTCTGTGTATGTTCTGCTCAGAGTTAAATCTTCAGCACCTAGAAAAGTTCCTGGCCTGTGGTAGGGGCCTGATAAGTATTTGTTGAAAAAGATTGCAACAGATGAAAAAGTCAATCATTCACTCATTCCTTCATTGAGATGGAATATTTGGTAAAATACAGGTGCCAGCAAGGATTTAGGTTCATTCGGTAGGTCTGGGTTGGGGCCTAGGAATCAGAATTACTTTTAACTTTTTATCATAAATATTTTCAAACATACAGGAAAATAGAGTATAGTGGCTGCCCATATATCCATTACCTAGATTAATAGTTGTTAACATTTTTGCCATGTCTACATTGTCAACTTTTTAGATAAAAGATTTTAAATAAATTAAATGGACACCATGAAAATCAGAACATTTTCTTTCTTAAAATTAATACCATTGTATAGCTAACATAATGGTTATTTTCTATTATCATCATCTAATACCTGATCCATATTCAAAATTTGCTAATTGCTCCAAAAAATTGTATGTTACTCCCATTTTAGTCCTACCAGGATCCATTTTCCACTGTATTTCATGGTTCCATCTCTTGTCACCTTTGATCTAGAATGGTGCTCCCTGCCCCTTTCTCTGGCACGACATTAACTTGGTGGAGAGAACAGGCCAGCTGTCCCTCAGAATGGCCTAGTTTCTGAATTTGTCCAGCTGCTGAATTTGTGGTGGCATTTACCTTATTTCACTTACCCATGAATTCTCTGTAACCTGGAGTGTGGGTGCAGAGGCTGGATTACATTCAGGTCAAACATTTCCGGCAAGACATCATCACTGATGCTGAACGATATTGCATTACCTCATGAGGTACATCTGACTGACTCTTTATCAGTAGCAAAGACAGCCTCGTCTCTCTCTCATAAAGTTCTGGTTTTATTTTTAAACCATCAGATAATCTGTGGAGTCAGACCTGAGCAGCACTAGGGGATCCAGTTCTCCATCAGTGTATCACCTAATGGCTTAATCATCCATTGATGATCCTTGCCTCCATCAATGACCTCACTAGGGGTTACAAAATGTTGATTTTTCTATTTCTATCATTCCTTTTTTATTCATTAGTTGGCAGTCTTTATCGGAGAGAAAGAGCAAGGGAGAGATTTATCTCATCAAATGCTTCTTCTGGAAAGGCAAGGTATATACTTATGTATTTTGAATTGTTCCTGTAATTATAAGGAGTATACCTCAAATGTGTTTTTCCTGTTTTGTCTTTGGTTTTCTCTTTTCTGAGTATCATTTTATGGATTTACAGGTTTGCATATAGTCAGTGGATTTCATTTATTTTGAAGCTCCAATTGTCCCATCTTTGGCCAGTAAGAGCCCCTTCAAACGGCCTCTTTTCCTGGCACAGGAAGGCGTCCCCAACTCACTAAGTGCACTCCCTCACCCAGACCTAGAACCAGCCACTTCTCTAAAGAACTCTGGTTCCTTTCATGGGGAAACTAGTTAGAGACAAAACTCTGGCTGCTGAGGATGCTCACTGCCACTGGGTTATCAATGCTTCAAGGCCCTTCAATGGGTGAAATAGGGGGAAATACACATGTATATATTTTTAAATTCTTTGTTCATATTGAAATATTCTATTCAGATTTAACAATACTGAAGTTTTACTTTAACTTAAAAAATTTTTAATACTTACATTGCTTTTCTCTTACACTGAAAACAGTTGCTAATATTAACATTTATTTCTATATCTTTTAATACATATATTAGTTTTAAAATAAAAATATCACTATTATTGCTTTTAACTCCTGAGTTAAACTTTAGATTTCTTTTATCCTGAGAACATATCCCCCTAAGCATGTTAAAATATTTGCCTGAAAGCATTGCAATAATTATTTTCTTGATGTGTTTGTTACCAATAAGGGATGTAAGTATACTTATTTTCAATTTTAGGAACTCTTGTTTTAATTATTTAAGGATTTACTTGGTCAAAAAATCAACATTAAATAAAAACACATGAGTCTTGCTTCCATCTCTGTCAACTCCATCTTGTGATTCAAAAAAAAGTCTTGTGCTTCAACTTTCTGTCTTGCGCTTGTTCCTCCCCCTTCTCTTCTGGAACCGCGTTGTTGTAGAGCCCTAAGGAGGTCTGAGTAAGTAGGTGGCTGTGGCAGAGCATAGGGGTGCTGTGGTGACAGAAGCAGGGCCCAGGCAGGGTAGAGAGGGCAGCCTCAGGAGGTGGCCTGGCCTGGGACGGGCAGTCAGAGCCTGAGCAGGGTGTGGAGGGCATGCCAAGGAGGGCTACCTTGGAGCCCCAGCGAGGTGCGGGCTTCCACACAGCGATTCCAGCTGATGCAAGTGTCAGAGTACAGGTGGAGAGAGGAGAGCATCTGCAGTGGGGAAAGGGGCAGAGACAGTGGTGGGAGCTTGTTTACACACAGGTGGAGCACAGTTCACAAAATATATCTATGCACATAGACATATATATAGATGTAAATCTGTGTACACACAGACACATATATATATCCCTCTGTACCCAGCACTGTCTAATAACACAGGGTAAAATTTTAATTTTTACATTTTTCTGTGAGGGTGTGTATACAAAGTTTTAAAAGTAAAAATATACACAAACCAGAAGGACTGTACTAGCTTAGGGAAACACATTCTGCCCATTTTCTGCCTGAAACCTGGAAGGAGGGGCAAGCCCCCTGTATGCACTGCACCTGCCCCCATTTCCACCCCTCCAACCGTGGCTTATATTTCATACCAAGGCTATTCAGACAGCCTTATAATCAGGCTCCCTGCAGCCACACCTGGAGTCTCTCAGTCACAACTCACAGGTCCACCCATCTCCTCTTGCTGGTGCCTGTTAATGCACGAAGGCCTTTTTCTGGCTGGCCTTCTCCATCTTCTTCAGTCTCATCATTTCTCACTTCATTCTTCCACACTTTCAACGTCCCCCCTTCGCTCCAGCCCTACTTACAGACATGTGGTTCTCCCACACAACATGCTATTTGATGTTTGGAGTTGTGTACTTAATTGCTTCAGTGTGATTTGTGAATATGGGGTAAGGAGAGTGGAGGCCCTGTCTGTTCTGTGTACAGCAGCATCCCCAGCATTTGGAATGATTTCTGGCACATCAAGGGCATTTTTATAGGATTAGTTGGACCTTTCCACATGCTGTTCCTTCTATTTATTTTTTTAATATTATTTTATTTATTTATTTATTTATTTTTATAATTTATTTTGGTATCATTAATCTATAATTACATGTGCAATATTATGGTTATTAAACTATCCCCTTCATCAGGTCCCCCCCACCAACCCCATTACAGTCACTGTCCATCAGCGTAGTGACATGTTATAGAATCACTGCTTGTCTTCTCTGAGTTGTACAGCCCTCACCATGCCCCCCAACATTACATCTTCTAATCACAATGCCCCTTTATCCCCCTTATCCCTCCCTTCCCACCCATCCTCCCCAGTCCCTTTCCCTTTGGTAACTATTAGTCAGTTCTTGGGTTCTGTGAGTCTGCTGCTGTTTTGTTCCTTCAATTTTTTTCTTTGTTCTTATACTCCACATATGAGTGAAATCATTTGATACTTCTCTTTTTCGGCTTGGCTTATTTCACTGAGCATTAATACCCTCTAGCTCCATCCATGTTGTTGCAAATGGTAGGATTTGTTTTCTTCTTATGGCTGAATAATATTCCATTGTGTATATGTACCACCTCTTCTTTATCCATTCATCTACTGATGGACACTTAAGTTGCTTCCATTTCTTGGCTATTGTAAATAGTGCTGCAATAAACATAGGGGTGCATCTGTCTTTTTCAAATTGGGCTGCTGCATTCTTAGGGTAAATTCCTAGGTGTGGGATTCCTGGGTCAAATGGTATTTCTATTTTGAGTTTTTGGAGGAACCTCCATACTGCTTTCCACAATGGTTGAACTAATTTGCATTCCCACCAGCAGTGTAGGAGGGTCCCCTTTCTCCACATCCTCGCCAACATTTGTTGTTGTTTGTGTTTTGGATGTTGGCCATCCTCACTGGTGTGAGGTGATATCTCATTGTGGTTTTAATCTGCATTTCTCTGATGATTAGTGATGTGGAGCATCTTTTCATGTGCCTGTTGGCCATCTGAATTTCTTCTTTAGAGAAGTGTCCATTCAGCTCCTCTGCCCATTTCTTAATTGGATTATTTGCTTCTTGTTTGTTGAGGTGCGTGAGTTCTTTATATATTTTGGATGTCAACCCCTTATCGGATATGTCACTCATGAATATATTCTCCCATACTGTAGGATGTCTTTTTTTTCTACTGATGGTATCCTTTGCTGTACAGAAGCTTTTCAGCTTGATATAGTCCCACTTGTTCATTTTTGCTTTTGTTTCCCTTGCCCGGGGAGATATGTTCATGAAGAAATCACTCACGTTTATATCGAAGAGATTTTTGCCCATGTTTTTTTCTAAGAGTTTTATGGTTTCATGACTTACATTCAGGTCTTTGATCCATTTTGAGTTTACTTTTGTGTATGGGGTTAGACAGAAGTCCAGTTTCATTCTCTTACATGTAGCTGTCCAGTTTTTCCAACACCAGCTGCTGAAGAGGCTGTCATCTCCCCATTGTGTATCCAAGGCTCCTTTATCAAATATTAATTGACTGTATATGTTTGGGTTAATGTTTGGATTTTCTATTCTGTTCCACTGCTCTGTGGGTCTGTTTTTGTGCCAGTACCAAATTGTCTTGATTACTGTGGCGTTGTAGTAGAGCTTGAAGTCAGGGAGCGTAATTCCCCCTGTTTGATTCCTCCTTCTCAGAATTGCTTTGGCTATTCGGGGTCTTTTGTGGTTCCATATGAATTTTAGAACTATTTGTTCCAGTTCATTGAAGAAAGGTGTTGGTAGTGTGATAGGGATTGCGTTGAATCTGTAGATTGCTTTAGGTAGTATAGCCATTTTGACAATATTTTTTCTTCCTAGCCAAGAGCATGGGATGCATTTCCATTTGTTAGTGTCCTCTTTAATTTTTCTTAGGAGTGTCTTGTAGTTTTCAGAGTAAAAGTCTTTCACTTCCTTTGTTAGGTTTATTCCTAGGTATTTTATTCTTCTTGATGCAGTTGTGAATGGAATTGTTTTTCTGATTTCTCTTTCTGTTAGCTCATTGTTAGTATATAGGAAAGCAACAGATTTCTGTGTGTTAATCTTGCCATCAATAGCATCTTGGCACCAATAATTACAGGTAGTGAAGAATCAATTGCTGGACAAAATGTCAGCACTGTCACTTTAGGCTCAGCAAGCAAGACTAAAGCAGTAGTGTTTGAAGCAGGAAAGCTTGGACAATTGAGAAAGTTGGTTGTCAAGGAAACGGAGCAGGCCCATCAAGATTGTCAAGGAAACTTCTCAGAGCAGAAGGCAGGAATGGGGGAGCTGGACTCCCTGTGGTCCTCCTAAAGGTGCCACTACTTTTAAGCAACATTATCTGAATGATGATCTGAGAGTCATCTTTTCAGTGTGGGCTCTAGTTTCAGAACTGCGGGTTAAATCGAGCCTTCTTTTCTGTTACAGTTGGAGACAGGTTTGCAAAGCACCTTTCTTTTTAGGGCCAAAGGCTGCTACTGCAACAGAGCATGCCAACACATGAGGGGCTGAGACGTCAAGGACCGCTCCCTCCATGTGAGCATCTGGGGCAGGTGGGTCTCAGAGTCCAGCTGCATCAATCTTGTTTTTCCTTCCTCCTCCAGGCTGGAGGGTTCCAGCCAGCAGGGGATATAGGGCTGTCGGCATGACCATGTGGGAACCGCATCCTTCATCCTAAGACCTGGGCTGGCAGAGGCCCTCATCAAGCCCACCCACTTCCTCGAAGGAAACTTAGAGACATGGTGCCCACCCTTGTGGGCCCCCTCCCTGCCTCTGACCCTCAGATTGAAGAGGTGACACGATGAGATATTGAAGACCTGAAAGGACCAGCCAGAGGACTCAAGACGTAACAGCTCAAGAGTGGTGCTGGGAGGGCACCCTTCGTATTTATTGAGCAAATACAAGTTAACAACAATAGAATTCTGAGTGGGGGACTTAACAGACAACCATTAACTAACTCTAAACTTAAATCTTGGCAGTCTCCAGTCTCCTGGGGCGTGACGTCATACATGGTACTGAAACAATAGCAAGGGCACCTAGGTCCTAGAAACTGTTTTGGTCTTGTTTGTTCTGTCCTTGATCACTTATCAACTTTCTGGAGCTTAACGTACAAGTTCCAATACAGTGCGCAAGCTCCCACAAGGTGAACAATGCAAGGACAGTCATATCACAGAAACCGATTTGGTTTCTATAATCAATCAAGTCAACTATGATTATTCATTTGATTTTTATACTTGAATTATAAGTGAATCCCACACACCCTGATGGTGGGGATGGGCTGGGAAGTGCAGTGTAGACACCAGCACAAAAATGGAAACAGGCTTTGGCCAGCAGCTGCAAGTCCCCCCCACAGTGGGATCACCTGGATGCATGTGCAGTGTCTGGGCCTGTGAGCTATACACTACATGGACTCCAATGTTCATTGCTCTGGAAATCTTGTCTTCCAGGACACTTGCAAAACAAGAGTCATGATTTTTTGCATCCGTGCAGATCCAAGCAGACACTGGATGTCAGGTGACACAGGCTTCAGGAGTTATCAGAGGATGTTCCCTATGCTAAGCAGCAGTTCAATAAACTTCCCTTATCTCTCCATTCTTCCTTATTCTCTGCTGCCTGCAAGGCAGCTGTCATTCCCTGATACTCACGTTTTAATGAATTCCTTCCACCTCCTACTCTGACTTCTCTGCATCTCTAAACCAAATTCCTCCCCAACAGGAATGACAGAGACAGCTTGCATTAGCATCCAGGAGTTGGTGTAACAAAGTACCACAAACATAGGAAATCAGTGTCTCACTAAAGCCTGAACTGGAGGTGTTGGCAGGATGGGGCTTTCTAAGGGCTTGCAGGGAGAATTGTAGGTGCCTCTGTGCTCCCTGTGGGAGCCCCAGGTGTTCCTGGGCCTATAGAGGGTCATCATAAGCAGAAATTGCTCCGTGAAAGGAAAGGGGCACCACTGCTCGCTGTGGAGAATGACCCGGCCCTAAGGCCAGGCTCGGGCGCGAACTTTGAGGGGAGAGAACGGGGCGCCCCAACCTAGGCGTCAGGTCCCTGGAGACACGCCTGTCGGGTCGAGATCCGCTTGCGGGCCTGTGAGTGGATGAGCGTGAACCAACGCGTCAGGTAGCTAGTGGGCCGCCAGTTCTCCTCCGTCTTTTTCCGTTACATCCCGTCTCTCTCCGCCATTCTCCATCTCTTTCCATCAGTCTTTGTCATCCCTCGCCTCTCCTCGCCAATCTCCGTCGCTCTCCGTCATTCCCCGTCTCCCGTCGTCATTCCCCGCCTCTGTCCGTCTCTCCCCACGCAGGACCGCCGGTGGCCGTGGCTCTCCGTGTTTTCCTGCGTTCACAGGCGCACGGTTCGCTCTGCTCCTGGCGCGCCCTGCCTCTGTGCTGAGGCGCAGCTCGTAGCCGGGTCGGCCGCCCGTTGCTGTCTGCGTGTCTGTCCCTTGTCCCCTGCAACCGCCCCCGGAGGCTCCCTCCAGTCCGTCCCCGCGCCTGGCTCCGTCCTCTGCCGGCCTCCCGGGAGGGGCTCGGCTCGCTCCCTGTCCCCTGTTCCCCGTCCTGTCGCGCTGCCGCCTCCCTGCGCGCACCGCCTGGACTTAGGACGACGCCCTCCTTCCTCCTGCGGCTCCCTCATCCTCGGCCCAGTGCCCTTCGCCGGGATCCTGGGCTGCAGGGGGGGGCGGCGGGGCGGCGGAGCGACCGTTCCCCGGGCGGCAGGGAGGGCGTTCTAGGGGTCAGGGACAGGGTACAGTTAGGGGGTTAGGCTGCAGGTTTGGGGTGGTGGTGGTAGGGTTAGGGAACAGGTACTAGTTAGGATACTGGTTAAGGTTGGGGTACGGGTTAGGGCATATGTGGGAGCTGAATGTGCTCAGTGGACAACGCAGGGGAATGTGTGTGTGTGTGTCACAGTCTGTGTTGTCAATCTGAAAATAAATAGCTGCAGAGAGGCAAACTAGGGTTTAGCTGGGATTAAATAATTTCAGTTTGGAGAGCACAGAATCAGGTAGGTACCTAAACAGTGTCCCCACTTGTAGGGTGAAAACAAGGGGTTTTATGAGAAAAAGGAAGGGGGACAATTACATGAACTAGAAAGAGAAAAGAGCTTTCTGTGGGTGTCTTAACAAGCTCATCTACTCTGTGTTATGCATTGGGCCGCTGAGTCTATCTTTTGGAAGTCCGCATCCATCAGGCTTGTGATCAGATGCCTGTCCTCCTGCTGGCCACTCAAACAATTGCTGTTTTGCACATTCCAAAGGTTTTGGCCCAATTCAGACAAAGGCGGGGGAGGCGGCTTCTCGCCAGCAGCCGCTCCGCCTGCTTTCGGACACGGCTCCAGTCGTGTCCGTCTTTCACAATGTTCACGCACCTAACTATAAAGATTTCTGTGTGGAGCTTCCCATATCCACATCAAGCTGCAGGTGCGTCTGTACTGACGTCTCCAACCTGATCCATGATCACATAGATACTGTGTAACCTTCTCCCCTTGCTTACCTGTAACTTCCCCCTTCAACAGGGAGAAACCCGGTTCCCACTGTCTGTCACTTACTCAATCCACTGCTCATCCCAGATTGCAGATGTAGTGGTTTCAGGGTTGTCAAGCGAGGATCCCCGTGGAAATAGCAGACAAAACACAGTCCCCTATCTGTGTACAGTACATTTTCCCTTTAGTCTACAGATTCTGTTCATTTCCCAGTTTTCTTAGGTCTCACCACCAACAGTGAGCTCTTCCCCATACATTCTTTGTTAAGCTTTGTATTCCACCCCGTGACACTCTCACATCCTAACTAGCTTAATTTGAATAGATTATGATTTAATTGTTGGGCTCTCAGGATCTATGGGTTTAGACAGACGCATAGTGGCCAGTGTCCCTTACTAAAGAGTCTCATGGGATACTCCAGACTCCCCACCATGACCCGTTTACTGCCTCTGTAGCTGTGACTTGTCCAGAGTGTCAGGTAAACGGGGTCCCACAGTGCGTGGCCTCTTCAGGTTGGCTCCTGTCACTTAGCATCATGCACACAGACTCACCCATGTCTCCGCACGGGTTGGTGGTTCCTTCCTTTCTGTTGCTGAATAGTTTCCATTGCTTGTGTAGGAGAGGCAGAATAATATCCCCCTGGCCCTTCTCGGTTCCTGCCTGAGACAGCTGCTCCTCCTGCCCAGAATTAAAGTATGCTGAGCAGGAGAAAAACAGACAGAAATGTAATGACATGTGTACTTCCCGTGTGCATGGGAGATGCCCAGAACACTGAGTAGCTCCCCAAATGACCCAAGTTAACACCTTAAATGCCATCTTTAGCTAAACACCAGAAAGGTGTTAGGGGAGGAGGGAAGTTAGTTACCTGGGAGGTTATCAGGCAAAGCAGAATAAACGCAAGTGCCAGGGGAGGGGCCTACACTCCCCACCCAGAGCTGCAAATGGACAGTTACAGAAACTGCCTGTCATACCCTCAAATAGCCATGGAAGCTAATACTTGTCACTATGGCCAGACTGACCTTGTAGTTGGAATCTCAGTCTATACATCTTGGGGTCAAACATTATACCTTTTTTATAACTCAACTTAGTTTCTGTTTTAAATTATCCTTCTGGGAGAGTGAAAACACGACTACCCAACCCTCTCTCTGGGATGTGCCACCCTGAACACAGAAATACAATAGAAAATATCTATATTGGTCTGTGCCTCAATCCTGACACTGGGCTCCTAAAGCCCTGGGGATTTCCTGAGTAATAGCAGCATCTTTTGTTCTAAGTAGGTCGTTCTGGGTGGGCTCTGCTCGGGTGCCTGACAGGCAGAAAGCCCACGCCATGATTAGAAACTTGGAATTTTCAGCCTCATCCCTCCATTATTCAGAGAAAGGAGAGGTGCTAGAAACGGAGTGAGTAATAGGTCATACCTATGTCTCAAAATATGGATTTTGGAGAGCTTCCAGGTTGGTGAACGCATCCGTGTCGTGTACTGGGATGGTGGTGCGTCCCAACCCACAGGAAGAATGAAGCCTTCTGCTGGCCCAAGGCCAATGCCTTCATAATCCCAAAGAAGCTGTTAGAAACCATTTCTCACATGGGGTAGACATTCTGTAACCTCCAGCGATCAAGACACTAGCTTCACTGTGCAAATCGTACAAGTTGTAGCAATATGTAATGCAATGCACACTAGTTGTAATGTGTTCATCTACTGAAGCACATCCTAATTTAAGTTTTTAGCCATTAATAATAGAGCTGCTGTGTAAAATCTCATGTTGTTTTTTTGTTGGGTGGGATAGTTTTTCAAAGAAGTTGTCTAAATACTGGAGATGCAATTATTGGATCTTAAGGTGAGACTTATATTTTTTAATGATAAAATCTTTTTTAGTAGTTCCTTTTTGTTTTATGGATTCTTGTATGTCTGGAGTACAAATCCTTTATCAAATATGCATTTTGCAAATATTTTCTCCCAATGTGTGTCTTGTGTTTGGATTCTCTGAACAAGGTCTTTTATAGTAGAAATTTTAATTCTATAAAGCCCACATGATTAATCATTTTTCTTTTGTGGATAGGCTTTTGGTGTTGGATGTTAAAAGTCATCAGCAAGATTGTGTAGATTTTCTTGGTTTTACCTAGAATTTTCATAATTTTGCACCTAAAATTTGTCTATGGAGAATTTGGAGTGAATTTTGGTGGGAGTTGTAAAGCCTGTGTCTGCCTTCATTTCAAGAAATTCGTGCCCATTGAGTTTGAATTTCCCAAATTTAGCCACGAGGCGGCGCCACCTTCCTTGAGCTGTGAGCGCATGTCCTGCACCGCCCACCGTGGCCCTGAGCCTCTGCCCTATTTGCGGACCCGCGCGGCGCATGCGCGGTCAGGCCCTGGGACTTGCTGGCACTGACGGTAGCTCGTATTCCTCCCGCCCCGCTGTGGTCCCGGGACACCGCCGGCCGCGTCTGCAGTGACAACTCGGTTTCCTGAGGAGCTGCGGGAGGGAAAGGTAAGGAGAGGCTTCCCGTGTGCTGCCTGCCGAGCGCTCATCTTCATGGGCTGGGGAGGAAGGGACTGCGGCGGGGAACTGGGTCTTTGCGGAGTTTGGGAGCGAGTCTGGCGCGGGTGAGTTCGCGGTGCGGGTGCGGTGAGCAGTGCTCAGTACAAGTTCGGGGCGCGGCGGGGCCGGGGCAGGCGCATGGCGTCCAGCGCGACCCCGGGAACCCGTGTCTCCGCGCCGCGCGCCCCGCGCCCCGCGCGGCGGGTGGATTGGCAGCACCTGCGGGACGCCCTCCGGGCTCCAGGCCTCCTTCCTAACGAGGCTCTGAGACGGGAATGAGGGGGAGGGAACTTCGTTGCTGAATGGCTCGCTTACCGGGGCACAGGTCTTGCTGTGCGCCGAGCACATGGGACGGGTTCCTGGGAAGGGTCCCCGGGGTGCGGGCCGCCTGGGAGGCCCCCTGGGCGCAGCGCGGCGCTGACCTAGCCTGGCTTCTCAAGGGCGGCCTCCACCCGCGGTCTGGGCCCCAGGGCTTTGTGAGCTGTCTCCTCAGGCAGAGCG